>MUZC01000341.1:714606-738418 GCA_002072015.1 Radix auricularia | reverse complement strand
AATGTGACGTGACAAGTCTCCCCACCCCCATACAAGCGGTATTTTGTATTTGAAAATGAGCATGTTTAAAATCACATTTTTTTTTTGTTCGGTCATTTAAATATGTTTTTAGTTTAAGGCTGCACTCTAACATCGTAACACGCGTGAAACCACGTAAATCGTCATTGAATAAAGTTTGGTTAATCATATATTTCAGTGTCGCTTTTATTTAAAGTTGCCCATTTTGAATGACATCAATGTGCGACTGCCCCTCCTCGGCGCGTGACGTCATTTATGGGCAGCCCCTAAAAGGGCGGCTTATTGGAGACCGCCCCTGGCGGCAAAAGCTCTAGCTACGCCACTGCCAATAGCTACATGATAGTTCTTATCTGTATGGGAGACACACACTGCAGGAACGTAGACTGAAATTATTATCTTTGCGTTTGTCACTTTAAAAAAAAAGAAAGAAGAAATGTCCCACTGACTGAAGAAATGTCCCACTGGCTGAAGAAATGTCCCACTGACTGAAGAAATGTCCCACTGACTGAAAAAAATGTCCCACTGACTGAAGAAATATCCCACTGACTGAAGAAATGTCCCACTGGCTGAAGAAATGTCCGACTAACTGAAGAAATGTCCCACTGACTGAAGAAATGTCCCACTGACTGAAGAAATGTCCCACTGACTGAAGAAATGTCCCACTGAATAAATAAAAGTCCCACTGACTGAAGAAATGTCCCTTGACTAAAGAAATGTCCCACTGACTGAGGAAGAGTGACCAGCGAAAGATGGAAGGTTTTCTCAGATATTGTGGAGTTGATGTTAGATATTTTGAGAAATGGTGTGTGTCTGTGTCTGTGTGTGTGTGTGTGTGTCTGTGTGTGTGTGTGTGTGTGTGTGTCTGTGTGTGTCTGTGTGTGTGTCTGTGTGTGTGTCTGTGTGTGTGTGTCTGTGTGTGTGTCTGTGTGTGTCTCTGTGTGTGTCTCTGTGTGTGTCTCTGTGTGTGTGTCTGTGTGTGTGTCTCTGTGTGTGTGTCTCTGTGTGTGTGTGTCTGTGTGTGTGTGTGGGTGTGTCTGTGTGTGTCTGTGTGTGTGTGTCTGTGTGTGTGTCTGTGTGTGTGTGTGTCTAAAATAACACGGCAAAATCTTGTCCAACAAGAATGGCAAGCAGGTCACGGTGACACTGTTAAAACAGTTGTCACGTGACGTCACAGGTGTTTCTTGTCTGATAGCCATCACTGACATCGTTAACTTGACCTTGGTGTGACAATTGACACTATAGTGACATATAGTGACATGAAGTGACATAACACATCTCATTGAACTGAGCTACACATGGATACAACTTATCATGTCTTACAATGACATTGATACAACTTATCATGTCTTACAATGACATTGAAACAACTTATCATGTCTTACAATGACATTGATACAACTAATCATCTGTTACAATGACATTGATACAACTTATCATGTCTTACAATGACATTGATACAACTTATCATGTCTTACAATAACATTGATACAACTTATCATGTCTTACAATGACATTGATACAACTTATCATGTCTTACAATGACATTGATACAACTTATCATGTCTTACAATGACATTGATACAACTTATCACCTGTTACAATGGAGATCATATTTTTTATTCCCGTATTCACACATCGACCCATCTTTAATTACATTTTATCATTACTTATTATGCCATCATTCCAAACGATCAAAAGAAATTATTCCAACACCAGATGACAACAAGGTCTCGTTTCTTGTGGATGGGTGTTTATCAGACGAGCTTTCGTGTGGACAAACGAGCGCGTGAGGGTGACATTAAGGGCGAATATTTAAACAGGCTTAATTACATGAGGGTGAGGTGTAGCAAGATGTCGTTATTCTAAATGTGGTTACAGCTGGCTGTTATACGTGTGGCTATGGCCACATCGAGATGTCATGACCCAAGGACTTACAGAACGGCTTCAAATTGGTGGAGGGATAAATGATCACTAGACGAAAGGGCACAGTGTACCCGAAGGTGGAGGAATAAATGCCCACTAGACTAAAGGGCACAGTGTGCCCGAAGGTGGAGGAATAAATGCCCACTAGACGAAAGAGCACAGTGTGCCCATAGGTGGAGGGATAAATGCCTACTAGATGAAAGGGCACAGTGTGCCCATAGGTGGAGGGATAAATGCCTACTAGATGAAAGGGCACAGTGTACCCGAAGGTGGAGGGATAAATGCCCACTAGACTAAAGGGCACAGTGTACCCGAAGGTGGAGGGATAAATGCCCACTAGACTAAAGGGCACAGTGTACCCGAAGGTGGAGGAATAAATGCCTACTAGATGAAATGTGCCGTAGTAAATTGAGATTGAAGACGATTCTAAATGTGTTGCATGTGATCTCATAGCCAATGGATAAGCGTAGGACGCAATAATCATCTGTACAGAAGGAGCTTCTGTCACAGATAAGTCTCGAGGCACTCCATGGTGGCTACTCAACGGGCGAGGAAAGGGAAATAATCAGTAAAATTTGTAGAATAAAATCTGTTACTTCCCTTGGTACTAATTTTATAAAGTTTGGTTACGATTTTAGTCTGACGATTCTTATGTGGTGCTGTGCGCACACACACACGTTCTCTCTTTAGTACAATGTTGAAAAATTTAGTTTCACTCCCTCTAACACAACATGCCATATCTTGTGATTTCTTTATTAAAATAAAATAAGCCATTTCAATACAGCCTTATGTTGGTCTAATCGACAAGTGACTCTTGTCACAACAGTGATCCAATGAGTTCAATGACTTAACCCAACCACTGTAGTTGTTAGAACGAACGGCAAAGCTGTAATCATATTTACGGATTAGCAATCTAACTTTAAACTATAGCACAACAACAATTGAACACAACACTCTAGATTTTAGATAGACATAGGGGATAAAACCTTTTCTTGTTCTATTAATTCCCATAAACACAACTTCTCTTTCTTTTCGTCTGTCATTATGGCGTGGAATAGGCTCTTTGTACAAGCCCGGCAAAAACGAACAGGCTGCCAAAATTAAAAGTTCTAAAAAGCCACGGATAAGCGTAGGACGCGATACATATTTTTAAAGATCGAACGTCTGTTGTGTTAGTGATAATACAAAAATCTAAAGATGTACACGCCCCCACGCCTTTTTTCTTTTCTCAAATCTTTAAACTGATGGTAAAACAATCTAGTTTTAAATAGAAATTATACTATAGAAATGATGGGGTTTGTGGCTACGAATATTGGAATTATTTAAGGCTACAGCTGCAAGTAAATTTTTAAAGGCTAACAGGAGAGAAATTTGTTACAGCTTAACAAAGTCGAATTTATGAAATTAGCGGCTACCTAAAATTGAAATGGTTTAATGGCTACCAGGAGAGGAATCATTTAATGAGCGGCTACCAATAGAGAAATTATTCAACTAAAAAGTTCTCCACCCCCCAACCCTCCCCCACCTTCCCTGCTACTTCCTTCCGCCCACGATCCGCACGCACGTCTTTGTACTAATGAGAGCCCATGAAAGGGATCTGGCATCGGGAAAAAAAGGGGACAGTAAGACAATATGCATTGGGAGTGCTAAAGGGGGCACAATGCTGTTGCAACGGATCGCTTCCCTTCTCCTTGGGACAAAAATGCCGCCCCTGATTAGTTCTTTGCTTCAGGCTACTTCATTAGGGCACAAGGGAGAGAATTCAAGGGCTCATTACACAAGGGAAGTCACTCAATTATTACAGGCGGCCTGTGACGTAATCTCATTGAGGAACCGTATGGCCACATACTTGAATGCATCTCGCCTTTATTCGGGGCACCTCAAGGGTTCTCACTTGTGTTCTAACAAAAGAAACTGATCCAAAAACATTTATTCTGCCAATCAGTGGGGCAGTCAAATAATAAATCGATCTTATGTGCCAAGTCTATTATTTGCGGCATCCAAGACATCCCGTCTCTATAGAAAAGTTGAATGCACTGTCTCTATACCAGTGGTTCCCAAAGTGATACCTACGGACCCCCTAGGGGTCCCTAGTACGATTTAAGGGGTCCGTGGAGAATTATAACTAATTTGGAGGTCCCTGAACAGCCTCAAGGGGTCCGCGCAAGGTTTATGTAAAATAATAAATTTGTGAACCATTTTATTATGGAAATTAAAATAAATGAAATAGTATCTGAATTATTTTTCTGCTCATAAAATAACATCAGAGTCAGAGGTGCTATCAGTCACCAGGAAAGAGAACTACGGTAATTTCCACACTCATAACCGATCAAAATACTTTGATTATTGAAAGGTCAAGTTTGATGTGTAAGAAATGCGAAATTCTTATAAGCAGTTCAGAAAAATAAATTATTTAACATGATCAACGAGGGTTGCCAGGTTGGATTAGTTTCGTTGTGTAGGGAAGTTATATTTGTCTAAATTTTATCCTATGATAAATTAATTGGTACAAAAGGGCTTTACTGCAGGATTCCATTAAAAAAAATATCGATCATTATCAACAGTGGTTTGCTACAACAGAAGAGAATGAGTGAGCCGAAGAAAAATGACGACAATGCATTGTTGTTAATATTAGACGTATGGCTGAATGTTTGCTCACAGATACGAAAAGTTTAAAATTATTAACTACTGAATTAAAAAGTTGTTTTTTTTTTTTAAAGTTGAAGCTATATCCTTGACTTTCTGGCTCACTTAAAATAAGCTGTACTGAATGTATTTAGTATACAAAGTCATTTATCGACATCCTTTATCATCACTATATCTTAGTGAAAGTTTGCATGGATCACTAGATTATGTCATTTGAACAGTTCATGAAATCAAAGGAATGACTTCAATGAGAGAAAATGCGCTCAACATTGTTTCGAAAGTAAAGAAGAGTAAAATATTTTAATTTTTTCACACAGAAGTAGTCTACGCTGGTTTTCAAAAAATTGGATTTTTAAAAATCAATTTTATGCTCTGATTCAGTGCTAGAATTTCTGGAAAGCGAAGACAATGATTTGCAACACAATGAATGATTTACTTGCCATATTTAAAGAAACTTTTTTTTTTAATTACAAGGCGACCAATTAAAATTTAATCAAAACAAAAAGATAATATCCGCGTTTGTTGTAAACACTTTTCTGTACAGAGATAAAACTTGAGAAAAGGAGAACGTGCTCAGCTTTCAATTCTTTCGAAATTGAAAAATAGAGATAAAGATTTGCTTGCTTTCTGTCAACACTTAGCGGCTTTTCTTGCAGTCTGAGCCAAAGGTTTCTAGACATTCTTCACTTGGATCTTCCCGACTGGGTGTTGAACCATTTTGGTCGTAGACAAACGCATATCCCACACACAGATACAGCCACACTATTACAGGAGTACTTCATAGAAATATCCACGCATGAGGAACTCAAAAACAAATGTTTGAGCAAGTATACCACATGTTTTTGTTCCGAAAACAGGTCCCAATTTTATATCCTGCTTCATGGGTTATTGTACAGAAGTTGCTGACTGTTTTTCCATCTTCCTAATTGGTATAACACGGTTTATTTGTTCGCTATCAATCTCATTAAAAAAATTAATTAAAAATAAACGACTAGAAATTAAAGCTTGTGGGGAAATTGCGATTGCTACCTATTTACAAAATTTTATTTTGACAAAAGTACTCTCATCAAATCTAAACATGTTTATCAAACTACACCCAATTCATTTAATTGTTTTTAAACAAAGTTATCGTTTCAATAAAAACTTCACCATCAAAATATTGGTTTTTTGGATTTGTAATTTTGTACCAGGCATTTATGTAGTTTTTTTCACTTGAGGTCCGTGGGTGAGTTTTGGCAATAAAAAGGGGTCCATGGGTCAAAAAAGTTTGGGAACCATTGCTCCACACTAAAAAAATCTTTCATGGTCATGACTTTCTCTCACAATCACCCCATCTAACAATATAACACACACCCCATCTAACAATATTTCACACACCCCATCTAACAATATTTCACGAACCCCATCTAACCATATTTCACGCACCCTATCTAGCAATATAACATGCACTCCCTCCAACGATATTGTATGCACTGGATCCCAAAATATTGTATATGAAAGCCCTGTAACAATGTCACTAAACTATTGAGACTTTTAGCATAATCCGTTTAAAAAAAAAAAGACTTTCCTGTTTATCAAGAACTAGCGGTTGTAAGTAATAATAATAATAATAATAATAATAATAATAAAATGATAATTTATAAAGTTCTGTATCCCAACTAGCAGCCGGGCTCACAGCGCTTTACATGAAAATAACAATACATATATTAAATAAACATTCATATCATACTAACTACATAAATGACAATACGTTATACATCAGCTACGTTAATCATTAATAGAAATGTTGTTTCATTAATTTTCAAAATAAATTTTAAAAAGATGTGTCTAAAGTACAGTCTTGAAGGACTTTGCAGTTGAAATACTACGGATGTGTAATGGAAGAGAATTCTATTGTTCGGCTGCACAAAAAGAGAATGACCTTTCGACAAATGTTTTAGTTCTTGTCTTAGGAACACAGGGCAGGAGTCAGAAAAGAAGTTGTCACACAGAGCGGCCAGTTTGTAATCAATTTGGGCTTCTATGGGTAGCCAATAAAGTAAGTTAAGTAGTGGAGTAACATGGCCATGTTTTTTGCCTTTAGTAAGGGGAGGCTGTCATGAAAACACTAATTCCTTTTTCTACCCTTACTTTTCAACAGGAGTTAACCGGAGGATCATGAAATTCTTTAATTTTCGTTTTAAAGTTTTGTAAGCTTAAAACGTTTCATTTCAATTCGATGGAGAAAATGCAAGTTCCAGTAAAATTCAAAATAAACGGATTTCTCAAGTGATGACTAATTTATTGTCTTGGTTGATGGGTAATAAGCGTTGTGATAGGTTTCAGGAACATCGAGGATCGGGAAAGTGGTTATAATGAGATGTACGATTGATGTCACGCAAGGTTCAGTGGAGAAACTCGGCACCCTACTAATTTTGAATGACGTTAATGTTACTTGGGATTATTAAGTATGTGACTTTCAATATGTTAATGGGGCGTCCTGCTGGTACTAAATGGTTCCTTTTTTTAACGGCTTTGTATAAAGTGCATCGCAATCGAGAAAAGTTGCAATGCATGATTTCACCATTAAAAAACAAACCAAAATCATTTCCAGTCAGCCGAAGTGATCGCCGTGAGACAAGATGTCCAGCAAGAAATCGTTAGGTTGTTGTTGAAAGAAATTTTCAAAAGTAAAGATGGTTTTACCGTTAGAATCCCAATATAAAAACCTTGACATTTCAATGATTCCTGAGCCAGTTCAAGAAGGGACGTAAAACATCTCCGCAGAGAGGTTCGTCCCCTTGAGTGTACACTCTTGGGGGGGGGGGTTCGTCCCCTTGAGTGTACACTCTTGTAGTTGAAAGCAAGTAGAAACATGGGGTACACTCATTAATTGCGTTAGGGTTAAAATAAAATAAAATTAAATATGACAAGAGACTTGAGAGAAACGTTGGAAGACTAGGCTGTTGGAAGACAAGGCCGTTGGAAGACAAGGCTGTTGGAAGACTAGGCTGTTGGAAGACTAAGCTGTTGGAAGACTGGGCTGTTGGAAGACTAGGATGTTGGAAGACTAGGCTGTTGGAAGACTAGGCTGTTGGAAGACTAGGCTGTTGGAAGACTAGGCTGTTGGAAGACTAGGCTGTTGGGAGATTAGGCTGTTGGAAGACTAGGCTTTTGGAAGACTAAGCTATTGGAAGACTAGGCTGTTGGAAGACTAGGATGTTGGAAGACTGGGCTGTTGGAAGACTAGGCTGTTGGAATACTAGGCTGTTGGAAGACTAGGCTGTTGGGAGATTAGGCTGTTGGAAGACTAGGCTTTTGGAAGACTAAGCTATTGGAAGACTAAGCTATTGGAAGACTAAGCTATTGGAAGACTAAGCTATTGGAAGACTAAGCTATTGGAAGGCTAGGCTATTAGAAGACTAGGCTTTTGGAAGACTAGGCTTTTGGAAGACTAAGCTATTGGAAGACTAAGCTATTGGAAGGCTAGGCTGTTGGAAGACTAGGCTTTTGGAAGACTAAGCTATTGGAAGGCTAGGCTGTTGGAAGACTAAGCTATTGGAAGGCTAGGCTGTTGGAAGACTAAGCTATTGGAAGGCTAGGATGTTGGAAGACTAGGCTTTTGGAAGACTAAGCTATTGGAAGGCTAGGCTATTAGAAGACTAGGCTGTTGGAAGACTAGGCTGTTGGAAGACTAAGCTATTGGAAGACTAAGCTATTGGAAGGCTAGGCTATTAGAAGACTAGGCTGTTGGAAGACTAGGATGTTGGAAGACTAGGCTGTTGGAAGACTAGGCTGTTTGTGGGTAATTCGAGAAATGTTTAAAAGTTGATTACAACATTTAGTCTGTATGAGAAGAGAACAAAGACAAAGAGACTTCTGGGAAGAGATCTAAGAAACTTGCCTACCTGACTGTTGGTCCAGAAGGTGAAGTCTGTCCGTGGTGTCCGCTCGGCCATCCCAGAACTCCATTCACAACTGAAATAAAAATGTAAAGGGTGAGGTTGATAGTGGATTTGATTGAAGATGTAATGATAGATAGTATGGTATATATTATGGTAGATATGGGGATGGTAGAAATAGTGGGATATATGATGGCAGATATAATGGTTATAAATAACGTGGTAGGTATGATGGTAGTTACGATTGTAGTTATGATGGTAGTTATGATGGTAGTTATGATGGAAGTTATGATGGTAGTTATGATGGTAGTTATGATGGTAGTTATGATGGTAGTTATGATGGTAGTTATGATGGTAGTTATAATGGTAGAGATGATAGTAAGTATGATAGACGATGTGGTGGCGAATATTAAGTCACGTGTGTGACTGTGTCTTGTCGCATTAGTCAGTAACTAAGTGTGTGTCATTACCTAGTTTTATGTGGTATATTCGTGCAGCACAATCAGATAGATATGTTGTTTTGTGTGTGTGTGTGTGTGTGTGCGTGTGTTTGTGTCATTTGTCACTTTATAATGTTTGATGTCATGTTCTGGAATGTGTTTTTGTTTGTTTGTTTGTTTGTTTGTTACTCCTTCTCTTTAATTATCACTACATTGCCATAAAACAATAATTTTAACGCTAGCTGTGTATAACACAACTTCTGTCGTCATTTTGCTTTGTTGAGTGTTGGAAAACACACAAGAATGTTTTTTTTTTCCTTTTAAGTGTGTTGTAAATTAATCTAATATTTGCTAGGACTCCCAAAAATATAGTAAAATAGTTTTTAATATAACCAAATGTGAAAGGTCGCACGAATTTATTATTTGTATCTCATGATCAATGTTCCCTCAAATATTCACTCAAATGTTCCCTCAAATGGTTCCTTGGTCGGTGTGCATAGTATAAAAAAATTCGTGTTCAACGTTGCACAGCATTACATATTTTTCTGTGCGTTCATGCTAAACTGCTGCGCGGCTCCGGTCAAATTGTTATCTGCGCGGCCGCACAGCTAGAAGGGAACGTCGCTCATGGTGTGTTAAATCTATGAAAATTCTATCCAAAAACTGCTGTGACTGTCTTTGGAACATCTAGTAAAACTAATCTCATGATCAGTCACTTATAAAATATTTGTTATTTACATTTTTTAAAAATAACGAAACAAATAAACATTATAACGAGTAATAGTAATAGAGCC
This sequence comes from Radix auricularia, assembly GCA_002072015.1. Lineage (NCBI taxonomy): Eukaryota > Metazoa > Mollusca > Gastropoda > Lymnaeidae > Radix > Radix auricularia. Next base: position 728,716 of record MUZC01000341.1, on the reverse strand, counting down.
TCTTGGTAAGTAACAAAATTCAGCGAACAAAGTTTAACGTTTCATGAGTATATGCATTTCACTTCTAGAGAGCAAATAAAAAAATATATTTAAAAAAAAATTAATATAACACTACACAATTTTTTTAAAAAATCAATATTAAAAATTAATAAGATCTTTTAAGTATTCAAAATCTTACTACTTATCAGCGAATTGTTCCAAAAAATGCGCCATAGTTTGAAAACTGCTAGTAAACTTTAGCACTCAATACACAGTCAAAAAATAAATAAACAAAAAAGATCTAGGATGCACTCCCTTGAGTTTTTGTTACTGCAGCTCATCTCGAAACGACCATTTTTTTATACTTGTCAATGTCGTAAAGTTTACACATAAAAATGTAAAAATAAAATCATAAGACCAGAGGTGGGAATAGAGGGGTGGTTTTTTTTTTGTTTTTTTTAAACGCGTTAGGGCTTAACAAGTGTTAAAAATTAAAGACGTTTATCTTGTTCAAGATGTGACATTCGATAAAACCCAGTAAAAAGCGCCGTTGGTCTTTGCACTTAAATAACTTTGCTATGTTCATTACAAGCAATGCTATACGCTATGGGAACTTTCACATATTTCGGCATTTTGGAGAACATTTACATTTTTCTGCTTTATACACACAAGGAACAATGATATTTCATGTTCTTATACACACATTGGAACAATTATATTTCATGTCCTTATACACACATGGGAAAAATTATACTTCATGTTCTTATACACAGAATGGACATTGAGATTTGGTGTTCTCATAAAAAAGGGAACAATGAGATTTTATGTTATCATAAACACAAGGAACAATAAGATTTGATGTTCTCATAAACACGGGGAACAATGATATTTGATGTTCTCATAATCACAGGGAACAATGATATTTGATGTTATCAAAAACACAGAGAACAATGATATTTGATGTTATCATAAACACGGGGAACAATGATATTTGATGTTCTCATAAACACGGGGAACAATGAGATTTGATGTTATCATAAACACAGGAAACAATGATATTTGATGTCATCAAAAACACAGAGAACAAAGATATTTGATGTTCTCATAAACACAGGGAACAATGACATTTGATGTACTCATAAACACAGGGCACAACGAGATTTGATGTCAGGGAACAACGAGATTTGGTCTTCTCATAAACACAGGGAACAATCAGCTAATATCATTGCTCGCTGACTGAGGCCATCAAATCGCATTGCCCCTAACAAATCACAAAACAGTGGCTGCAAATATTATCTTGTATATATGTATCTAATGTTTGTCTTGAAATAATCTGCTCTGATACAGCACAAGTGAAGCCCAGTCAAGCACTGAGATGGAGACTTGTTCTTGTTCAATGAAACCTCTCTACTGTTGTGGGGAATATGAAGTTTAGTAGTAATCAAGGAGAAAACCATTTCTTGTCTTCTCGTCGAGTGTTTATCCTCACATCTGCAACTTCACCTACAAGAATGAAGCCCTTTAGAAATGTTAAAACCCCCGCATCCCTCTCTTCACTTATTTTATATTTACTAACACGTTATTAATAAGGAGTGAAAAATATTAGGTGTTTGGTTGAAGGGATGGGGGTATTTTAAATAAACAGAAGGTCTACTCTAGTTTATTGATACTATTAGTTGAGATGGGTTGTTAAAACAATTGTCGTGTATGGATGTGAGGCACTAACACTGTTAGTTGAGATGGATTGTTAAAACCATTGTCGTGTATGGATGTGAGACATGGAATATTAGTTGAGATGGGTTGTTAAAACAATTGTCGTGTATGGAAGTGAGGCACTAACACTTTTAGTTGAGATGGGTTGTTAAAACGATTGTCGTGTATGGAAGTGAGGCACTAACACTTTTAGTTGAGATGGGTTGTTAAAACCATTGTTGTCGTGTATGGAAGTGAGGCACTAACACTTTTAGTTGAGATGGGTTGTTAAAACCATTGTCGTGTATGGAAGTGAGGCACTAACGCTATTAGTTGAGATGGATTGTTAAAACAATTGTCGTGTATGGAAGTGAGGCACTAACACTTTTAGTTGAGATGGGTTGTTAAAACAATTGTCGTGTATGGATGTGAGGCACTAACACGTTTACTTGAGATGGGTTGTTAAAACAATTGTCGTGTATGGAAGTGAGGCACTAACACTATTAGTTGAGATGGGTTGTTAAAACAATTGTCGTGTATGGAAGTGAGACTTCTGACAAGTGCTGAAAGCAAGCTGCAGGCATTTGGAAACAAATTCATGAGAAAAAATATCGAGATCAGATATCTAGAACACAAGACCAATGTGAAGATCTTGGACTGAATAATCTCCACTGCTGGACATCAAGGAACAAGTATATCGACAATGATGAGACGCAAACTGGGATGGTTCGGTCATCCTTCATGGTACTGTAGAAGGGTGGGGGGGGCGTTGAAGAAGGTCGACGGCGGAAAAGTTGGCTTGACAACATTAAAGAATCGGTTGAATGAATTACTGGCCGCCAATCAAGATAAGAAAATGTGGAGATCGTTATCCGTTCATGCGTGTCCATGTGCCCCCCCTCTCTCCCCCCCCCCCCCCCATACACACACCGAAAGTTCACGGGATTGATGATGTTGATTATGAATCGTTTACAGAACCGCGTGGCATTACAACATTATTGTATCTGTCATGATGTCTTCTAAGTAACATAAAAAGTAAAAAAGTAAGTCCCATAACCGATTGTGGCAGGGGTCCCTAACGTTTCCATGAGAGCTTACCTAGGGCTTGGTGCCAGGTCAGCGGAGGACTTTCTTTTCGTTAGTCAGTCATTGTTCTTATTGTGGCTTTGCTTGGGCTCGATCCAACCCCCCTCAGCTTAAGAGGCGAGCGCACTATTAAAATTGATTTCCCTTTAAGTAACATAACATACAGTTATTTCGCCTTTCGTTGATGGTCAACATTGAGACTCCCTGGAGACATTAAGAGAGTCCCTGGAGACATTGAGAGAGTCCCTGGAGGCATTGAGAGCCAGTTTCTGTTACATTATGTCATGCTAGTAAATCAGGTCAGTTATGTTAGTTCACGCTAGTAAATCAGGTCAGTTATGTTAGATCACGCTAACAAACCAGGTCAGTAATGTTAGATCACGCTAGTAAATCAGATCAGTTATGTTAGATCAACTCAATAGATAAAGTCTGTATCAGAGGCGTCACTAGTGTTGTCACCCGGCGCTCATGGTGTTATCCCCTCATTATTTAACCCATAGAACTCCTCCGAGTTTTCCAGTGGCAAATAACGGGAATATATAGAATTTTACAGTCTGGTGTCACCCCCCTGATGGTGTCACCAGGGGCGGGCGGCCCGCCCCCAACGCACCCCCCTAATGACGCCACTGGTCTGTATAAGCACAATTAGGTCATGTCGTTAAAACAAAATGTTGACGTCTGAAGATTGAACGAGACAGGCGTAGACAGTATCACTGTGGCATCACTGGTCGACCGGAACGTAGCCAAACAAAACCTCGCCGTCGCCTCAATTAGCCCCTCATTTGAAACAACAAGGCATGACGTCAGAGGTCCGCGAGAGCGTTTATTTGGATGATTATTGGGTGACAAGATGAAAGGGAGATTATTGAAAGGGTTGGCAGTAATCTCGAAACCAATAGATTTGAAATTTTGAACGTCTCCCAACAAAGTCTGCCTAAGAAGTCAATCATTCTCTCGTGACTTTAAAATAGGGGAAAAAGTAGATTCTATAAGTTTTAAAAAAAAAAAAAAAAGTTAATTTCAACAATTGAGACGAACAATAAAAACACAAAAAAATGGGCTTCCAGGACTTATATTTTAAAAAAAACAAACATTTAGTTCATTGAGGGCCGGAGTCAATAACTATTCTGGTACACTCGTGCGAATTTCATTATAAAGTTTTTAAAAAAATATCGATTTGACTTATAAATTGATTTTAAAGAACACGTTTAATAGATATCACGGACTGGCATTTAATTGTGTGCACAATTGTTTTTCAAGTAATTTTTTTTAATGAACTTAGATCTTATTATAGTAACATCATCAAAATATTATAAGCTGTACTGGCCTCATGGAGTATTTTATAGATTATTACAAAAAATAGCATTATGGAAAGAAAGAAAGAAAGAAAGAAAGAAAGAAAGAAAGATGGAAAGAAAGAAAGAAAGAAAGAAAGAAGGAAAGAAAGAAAGAAGGAAAGAAAGAAAGAGAGAAAGAAAGAAATAAAGAAAGAAAGAAAGAAAGAGAAAGAGAGAGAAAGAGAGAGAGAAAGGATGTAAAGAAGGCAAGAAATTGGAAAGAAAGGAAAGAAGAAAGAAATAAGAGAAAAAGAAGGAAAGAAGGAAGAAAAAGAAAGAGAGAACGAGAGAAAGATAGAGAGTGAGAGAGAAAGACAGTAAATGAAGACTGTGAAAGTTATCAAAATGAGACAACTGCCCCCCCTTCCACCCCATGACATTTACGAGCTGTAACACTGGAGCCCAGCTGTAAAACTCAACTCGTTTGATATCACAGTGCTGACTTTAATAGCAATTCAAATCATCTTCTAACACACGCACGCATTACGACGGTTTGATATGATAATCAATGTCCCAGTGGGGACAAAGGACGACAATCTAAAATTTATTTCAATAAGGGAGGTAACAGAGAAATACCTTTTGAAACTCTAGATAATCAATCACTCCCACTGGCCCCGTGGTTGATGAAACTGACCATTGAGTAATAGTGATCTGACTGGACATGTGGTCAAATAAACTGACCATTGAGTAATTGTGATCTGACTGGACATGTGGTCAAATAAACTGACCATTGAGTAATAGTGATCTGACTGGCCCTGTGGTCTAATAGTGATCTGACTAGACATGTGGTCAAATAAACTGACCATTGAGTAATAGTGATCTGACTGACCCTGTGGTCAAATAAACTGACCATTGAGTAATAGTGATCTGACTGGCCCTGTGGTCTAATAGTGATCTGACTGGCCCTGTGGTCAAATAAACTGACCATTGAGTAATGGTGATCTGACTGGCCCTGTGGTCAAATGAACTGACCATTGAGTAATGGTGATCTGACTTGCCCTGTGGTCTAATAGTGATCTGATTGGCCCTGTGGTCAAATAAACTGACCATTGAGTAATGGTGATTCGGAAGGAAAAAACACGAACAATTTCAATTGAATGAGCTTTTGGGAATATCTTCCATTATAAAAATGTTGGCCTAGCTCACATGGCAGTTGGTCCAATGAGAAACGAGTGGTTCTTTGAATATTTGGAGATCGACCGCAAGTCAAAGACAATAAGACACAACCATTTTGTGTCTCTGTCACACAGAACCATCTACCAAGAATTTACATTACTTAGATAAGTAATACAACTGTATTTTTTGCTTGCCCATGTATACATGGATCTATATAAATATAACTTAGGCGGTAAGTAATTGACTTTTGAATTACAGCTCGGTTATTTGGCTTTGGAAATTTAATCTCACTTTCTATTCTAAAAAAAAAAAAAATCCACGGAAAATTGTCATCGCTTACAACAATTATTAGCATATAAATGTTCAGTTGTTTAAAAATGTTCAAATGTCACCGGACGCCAAGAAACATAAAATCGCTGTTTTTGATTTTAACAAAAGTTTGAGTGCTACATCCCAGCCACCAACGACCAACAAAACTGGTAAGGAATGGATCCGCGAGCCATTTATAATCAGACCAGGCGAGCGAACCGTGTGAACCAACCTTGCGAACCAACCATGTGAACCCACCATGCGAACCAACCATGCGAATCAACTATGTGAACCAACCATGCGAACCAACCATGCGAATCAACCATGCGAACCAACCATGCGAACAAACCATGCGAACCAACAATGTGAACCAACCATGCGAACCAACCATGCGAACCAACCATGCGAACCAACCATGCGAATCTAGCACTGTGGACACTAGAAGAATTTCAAGCCGCTGGAGATTGCAACTGACAACAGTTTAAAAAACTATTTTCGAGAAGCACCATTACCGCTGTTCAGAACTGAAGTCTTAGCGGAATATCCTGAGATTGCTAGCGTGGAGTTTAAATCCATATTGCTATTTACACCATACTATGTGCATGGAAGACAGTTTTTCTCCAGTGACAGCAACCAAAATAACACAAATAAAAAAAAAAAAGTGAAAATAAGCAAAACATTTCAGATCTCATTGTCTCCTATTTCCACCAAATAGAACCGTCTTGTTGCAGAAGAACGAGCTGATGTTTCTCATTGATTTAACGTGCCAGTGAGTTTAGATGTTCAATCTCTTTATATACATTATATGGTGTAACTGCATTTTATTTTGAAGGCATTTAAAAATACAATTATATAAAAAATATTGAATCAAAACAAAATAAAACACAAACGACGTCCACCTCTACCCGACCCCCTAACTCAGTGGGCCGCGGTCGAATGTTCAAACGTTGATTGGTCCGCTGTAATCAAAGGTTGGGGATCACTGGTATAGATGGTATAGCTGATTATGTCATCTCCAAATAGCATTCCCAGATTTTAATTTAAAAAATCATTTCCTTTTTTTTTTTTAGATCAGATGAGCATGATTATGATTATTTTAAAATATCAGAGGACCATGATTAAATATGATAGTAATATAGTATCAAGTAAGATAGTAGTATTGTATCATGTAAGATAGTAATATTGTATCAAGTAAGATAATAGTATTGTATTAAGTAAGATAGTAGTTTTGTATCGAGTAAGATAGCACGTAGAATTAACTGTTCGGCTACACCCAAATACCTTGGTAAAAACCCAAATAGACTCTATTGAATGTGCCAGGTACAGAAGTTCTTAACCAGACTCTCATATAGACTCCATTTGTTGTGCCAGTTTGGCAAAGTTCAACATCCCTTAAGTGATGCTAATTATCTCTCCAACAATTCCCCAGTATTCTCGAGAAAATTGTTCCGCCGGAAAACACTGGTGCATAAAATTTAAATGGTTTCATTTCCCATGACCTACGTATGATGATGTTACCGGCAAATTATCCGGACACGCATGATTGGCACGGCTAATGTGACCGCGAGAAAGGCAAAGGAGGAGCGCGTGCCGTACGGGGGCAAAAAGTGGCGCGCACGATTATTTCAGGAATGTTAGACTAACTGCTTTTGTTCACGTATAACGGTCATAGTTAGGGACAATTTTCGTGTAGCCTCATCGAGGCTTTGAAATCAGGTCGAGGGTTTGTGTCTGTGTGGATGTTTTTAATGAAATGTATTAACTTTACTTCTTCCAATGGTTGTAGTGTAGATATTTGAGGAAAATCTTTTATTCTTTAAGTTTTCGTTCACTTGCTCCTTCTTGACATCTTTTGTTGGATGCGATTAATTTTGGTAATTAAATTGGACGACATAAAGCTTTAAATTGGTGACTTAAGTCAACAAAATAAAGTGGGACAAGCTCTCTGAAGTCATGTTTTAGGCTAGTTGTACTGTTTGGCTGATGGTTTGATACATAGGACTTAGTGGTACTTAAGTCACACCACAGTTGGTTGAGTAACTTGTAACACTATTATTTGTTGGTTGACTTAAGTCACGCCAAAGTTGGTTGGTAGACTTAAGTCACACCAAAGTTGGTAGGTTGACTTAAGCCCCACCAAAGTTGGTAGGTTGACTTAAGTCACACCAAAGTTGGTAGGTTGACTTAAGTCACACCAAAGTTGGTTGGTTGACTTAAGTCACACCAAAGTTGGTTGGTTGACTTAAGTCACACTATAGTTGGTAGGTTGACTTAAGTCACACCAAAGTTGGTTGGTTGACTTAAGTCACACAAAGTTGGTTGGTTGACTTAAGTCACACCAAAGTTGCTAGGTTGACTTAAGTCACACCAAAGTTGGTTGGTTGACTTAAGTCACACCAAAGTTGGTTGGTTGACTTAAGTCACACCAAAGACGGTTGATTGACTTAAGTCATATTACATTTTGGAATGTTTGATGTCCACCTAATCAAACGCTCCTTATACACACGATTATACGTTAAAGAACTCTTTGGTGTTTTTTCTACATCCCAACTTGTCCTTTGAAACTGCCAGGTGATCGATATCAAAAACTCTCTCAACAATGAACATAACATTGTCTGGACCATTCGTACCCCCTTCCCCCTCCCCCCACACACTTTTCCTATCCTCTCTTCCACCCATACAAAGTGCTCTAATCAACTAAATTAGAACCCTCTTATAATTGAAGCGACTATAATGACGAACACAAAAACAGATTCAAGTATTTCTATTTATTTTTTGCTTTCAACCCCCGTTCAGGATACAATAAAATCATTTGAGCGTCGCCGCTAGACCCTAGTCTGAAGTGGGCGATTGCCTTTCAATGGCCGGCCGACTGTCAATGATATCCCTTATTAAGCATGACGACTGTTAACGATCTGTCTCAGTCCATCCGAGGGCACACCGGTGCCTCGCTTATCTTCAATACCTGCAGAAAACTCCCCCCCCCGCCCTTGCCTGCCCCNCCCCCCCCAAACCAACGCAGCTGCCCTTTGATCTGGTGACGTCGTGTCGTAAAAAAAACGAATTCTCCCCCGCGAGTTGAAGCTTTTGTTTATCATAATTGGTTGGGAGGGGGGTGGCGGTCAAGGGGTTGTAGTCCTTGGCTAAGTGAGTGGATACGGTTTAATGGATGACTAAATTAGACTCGTGGATTATGATATTGTTTGGTGGATGAGTGGGTTTGTTTAGAATTAAAAGATCAGTGGGCTAAGATTGAGCTGAAAAAGTTGATGTAAGGCAGACCACTAGACAAGTGGGTGTAGTTCGTGTGTTTTGATATAGTTTAAACAATTCAATAAGTTTGTTGGAAAAGGGGGAATTTAGTTAGTTTTTTTAACTTGAGTTTACGCATGTTAGAGAAATTATGAAATTAGAATTTGATATACAATTTAATAAAAAAGAAACTACCAGTATCAAGTTTGAAAAACAAGTAGTGAAGAGTGAAAATCAAGTTGAAAAAACATAATAGAAAATACACAAATTAAAACAATAAATCAAGTTTGTAAATTTTTTTTATAAAATGATTTGGTACGTTGGCTCCATATGGATTATGTAAACCATGCAATTTTACATAACTGTGTCATTGTTTTGTGTGTGAGTGTGTGTTTTTATTTCTTAGTTTTCTCTTGCGTAATTATTTATCCTTTATTTATGTTTTAACTTATTAAAATATAATTTTAATACAAAGGAATTAGCCGGAACATCTATTTCTGTAGAAGTCAATTAATAATGGCCTTAAACTGAATGTTTTGATGACACAGTTAGTTTATGTATCTCGTATTTTATTTAAAATCTTTAACCCAAAACTGTTCTATATAATATATTACTTTTTGAATGACAAGTAAATAAATGCAATACCTCTAGAAACCGTAGTTATTTAGTTAGCTCTGAGGGCTCAATCCTATTTTTAAAACAGTTGTTCGGATTGACTCCGGAGTTTGGAAGTAAACAATACATGGCAGGACTTAAAAGTGGCCCCGGAGTTTGGAAGTAAACAATATATGGCAGGACTTAAAAGTGGCCCCGGAGTTTGGAAGCAAACAATACATGGCAGGACTTAGAGGTGGCCCCGGAGTTTGGAAGTAAACATAATACATGGCAGGACTTAAAAGTGGCCCCGGAGTTTGGAAGCAAACAATACATGGCAGGACTTAGAGGTGGCCCCGGAGTTTGGAAGTAAACAATACATGGAATGACTTAAAGGTGGCCCCGGAGTTTGGAAGTAAACAATACATGGAATGACTTAAAGGTGGCCCCGGAGTTTGGAAGTAAACAATACATGGAATGACTTAAAGATGGCCCCGGAGTTTGGAAGTAAATAATATATGGCAGGACTTAAAGGTGGCCCCGGAGTTTGGAAGTAAATAATATATGGCAGGACTTAAAGGTTTCCCCGGAGTTTGGAAGTAAATAATATATGGCAGGACTTAAAGGGGCTCACTGTGATTGAAATGAACCTGTCAATGACGTCAACACGACTCCTAACCCCTAAGGTTACAATTAGTAGTACGGCGTTAGCACCTGACCAGGACAAAACCTTTCCCATGCCACGACTGCCGGAAGTAAAACATCTCCAAAATGTGACAGTTTGCGATATTGTCAATGAGATCGCGTCAAAAATTGTCTGCTTGCAATATTGCCAGTAAGATATCTCGCAAGAGTGTCTGTCTGCAATACATCCAATAGGACATCGTGAAAGAGTTTACGTTTTCGATACAATCAATGAGATGTCGACAAAAGTGTCTATACGATTTTAACTTAAGTATATGCAAATACGTCTACAATACTGCCCCCCCCCCCCAGCTCCATTAAAAAACACCAAATATGTCCACGAATGATGTCTTCCAATAGGGTTATAAATATGGCCACTCTTTCAAACAATGGTAACAGATGTCCACACCCCACCGAATGACTTTAGTGGTGATGGAGCAGGGGCGGGAGAGGGGGGTCTTACGTCACCTTCCGGGCATGAAATGTCATTTGCATCAACCGTCATAGGAAGACATTAGTGGTAGATTGATTGTTCGGGTAGCGAGGCCGTCACGTGACCAGCACGCGTATGAAAGTCGCTCCCTCTGTCTACAGAAGATTATTGCGTCATATACGCAACAAGTCCTTGAGTTTTGAGTGGAACCAAATTAGAGAAAGTGCGTAGTTGGTAGAGATGGGTTAGAAACTAAGACAGTGTTCACAATGTTATTTTTCAATAGAGGGAAGATAATATTTCTGTGTTTAGTTTTTTCGTCGCATATTAGACAAATATGAACATACATTTGACATGAAAGATTTTCTTTGATGGAGGCGTTATGTCAAAAATTGGAAAAAAAATTAATAGTTCTTTCGGTGTTTTTTAAAAAAAGGAGGATGCAGGAAACATTAAAAAAAAAACATCGGACATAAAAGAACATCGGAGTACAATAAAATGTAGAGGAAAGTTAGATGTTTCACTTTTGTTATTCTTTCGGGGCTTGGGAAAGGGGGGGGGGGAGAAAAAGTGATACAAAGACTACACAAGTTTTTTTTTTTTTTAAAAAGGACATAAAAAATAATTTCCTAATTTGTTTGCGCCTTTGATGAAAGAAATCAAATAAAATAATCATTTCTTTTTCTCCGTGGACCAGCCATTGCTACCAAGTTAAAGGAAAAAATACGATCCTTCCAACCCACCCTTTCCTTATACACCATTTTTTCCCAATGATAAACTTAACTTATGTTTACCGTACTGTCCTTTATGTGGTGGTATTAAATTGAATGTTTTTTTGTTGTTTTGTTTTAAATCTGATATATAATGTTATTATCTCTATGTAAACAGCAGTAAGCCCAGTTCCTTACTATGGTACAGCGGTATATCAATTATCAATTTATTTATTATGAGTCAGCTGAACACGGGGAAAATCACAACAAAACGATTAATCTTAACAAATAATATTTTAATATGCCGCAAAAAGCGGCTCTTTGTAACCTTTATATTCATACCGTAAAATGTCATTCTATTGATATAAAATGCCATTAAGTGGCACTTTAAAATAATATAAGCTAAAATATCATAATTTATGTACAAAGAATTTTAGGGAGAAAGGACATTACGCTGGATGGATATGTAAGCGGCTACATTTTTTTTTTAAAAATATGAGTTTAAAAAAAAATATATATACCAAATTAGTTATTAGTTTTAATTAATGCATTTTAACAACTGTTACAACAACACATCTATATTTTATATTATGCTATAATACTGTAAATAATGGTATTAATAAGACCAAAGGTATCCAACAATTTTTCTGGTGGTGACTCTGTTTTTGTAAGAGTTAAGTAGAACCCCCTCACCCCGCCTCGGGATACAATTGAAATTGTTTAATTGGGCATTAAAAACAACAAACATTGTTTAATATAAAGCTATGTTTAGTTTGTAGAACAGTTCATTGCGATGATATAAAGTTAGTGTCACTAACAAGACTCAAAAATTCTCGGGTGAGTTTTTGTTAACTTAAACCTCTTGTCACTCCCAATATTTGACTAATTTATTTCTGGTGATGAGATATCCAGACACAAATGGAACTGCTGGGAAGACAAACATCTGGACATTCTGGTATGATGATAGATAATAGATACCACACCAGAGTTGTATGATTGATAGATACCACACCAGAGTTGTATGATTGATAGATACCACACGAGAATTGTATGATTGATAGATACCACACCAGAGTTGTAAGATTGATAGATACCACACCAGAGTTGTATGATTGATAGATACCACACCAGAGTTGTATGATTGATAGATACCACACCAGAGTTGTATGATAGATAGATAACATACCAGAGTTGTATCATTGACAGATAACACACCAAAGTTGTATAATTGATAGATACCACACCAGAGTTGTATCATTGACAGATACCACACCAAAGTTGTATGATTGATAGATACCACACCAAAGTTGTATGATTGATAGATACCACACCAAAGTTGTGTGGGCAATATTTCACTGAGCAAGCAACACGTTAAGAAATCATGCCCAATTCCAAGAATTCAGCTTGATATTTCATGTCAATGTTGCTTGGCTACTTCAAGGGGGACAGAGATTATATTTCATGTCAATGTTGCTTGGCTACTTCAAGGGAGACAGAGATTATATTTCATGTCAATGTAGTTTCTTCTTCCTTTAGCCCAGAGAAGAAACGCTGGAGTCTGTTTTCAAGGGATTCGAGTCGCCCAGTAATTTCCTCTTTCAAATATTCACTTAATTCACCAGTTTTCTCATATATGGCATTGTCACCGAGATTTATTTTTCTTTGCCAGTTCTGAAGACTGGTTTACAAAATTGACCAGAATATCGCGAAATTCGATAAATATACTCGTTTCCAATCCCCGAAGTGTCAGTTTAAATCTATGCTGTTGTTGTAATATATCTGCTAACTATATGCTACTCTTTTCAACCAAAATATGTCGTTAAAATAGACCCTAAGGACATGCTTTCCTAACTCTTTCAGGGGTTACTTGATTTCATCTTTCATCTGAAATCCTACATGTGGAAGAAAGTCAGCAGTCCCGAGCCTGGGCTATTCATGGGGCTTCCTTAAGGGACGTAAAAGCTGAGAAGCCCCCCCCCCCCCCCCCGGAGTGGTCGCTTCCAGAAGCGGCCACCTGGGCGTCCAGGACACTAGGTCGAAAACACCTCCCACTAAGTTGTATCTTTCATCTAAAAGACACGATTCACAGCATATCAACTCAAGATAATCACTATAAATAAAAATTGAATTATAATATATTTGGTTAATTTACTGTTTAAGTTGACGACCCCTCAGAAAACATGCCGCGACCACTTTAATGAACCTAAAATTTGAAATAATAGAACATCATATTTTTAAATGCTCCCAAAATCAATGTGTTCCTGCAGAAATTAAAATGTAGATCTTTGTTTTATATACATTTTTAAGAGAAAAGTGATAATTATAATTCGATACACAATCTAATACAATACTCACATAGAAATAAGGAATTATAAAACAACTTTTTTTTCCTGTCTCTGATTTAAAAAAAAAAAAATTTTTTTCTTAGTTAACGAAATTGTATTTTGGGCACATTTAGTTGTTCTTAGAGAGTGGATCATTCTCGAACACTGACACATTTTTATATATAAGCGGTTATAGTTAGTTTATTCGTCTCCTGCCCCCCCCCCCCAACTGTTCGTGTACATTTATGTTGATCTCTAGTGAAGTAAATTAAATTTAAACTCAATTTGATCCCAAGATAAATATTTTTTGTAAAAAAAAGAATATTTAATAATTCGTTTCAATTCACCAGAGAAAATATTGACGAGAAACTTCAGTTTTTCTATTCTCCATTTTACAGGTTAAATTACTGGGCCGCATTCTTCGTCAACTGACTTTTCAGCTGTGTAATATACCTACCATAAAAACTATGTGTATTTGTGGTTGAGTACATGCCATTAACTTACTGTACTTTGTTATTGAACGGCTCTGGTAATGGATATAGTAGATTTGGGAAGTGCTTGTGTGAGGGGCAGTCTTGTGTCAGTGGGGGGGGG
>MUZC01000341.1:659994-684405 GCA_002072015.1 Radix auricularia | reverse complement strand
AATGATAGGCTTTAGTGTTGTCAGACGTAATGATAGGCTTTAGTGTTGTCAGCAATGATAGGCTTTAGTGTTGTCAGCAATGATAGGCTTTAAGGTTGTCAGCAATGATAGGCTTTACTGTTGTCAGCAATGATAGGCTTTAGTGTTGTCAGACGTAATGACAGGCTTTAGTGTTGTCAGCAATGATAGGCTTTAGTGTTGTCAGCAATGATATGCTTTAGTGTTGTCAGCCACATTGATAGGCTTTAGTGTTGTCAGCAATGATATGCTTTAGTGTTGTCAGATGTAATGACAGGCTTTAGTGTTGTCAGCAATGATAGGCTTTAGTGTTGTCAGCAATGATATGCTTTAGTGTTGTCAGCAACAATGATAGGCTTTAGTGTTGTCAGCCTCAATGATAGACTTTAGTGTTGTCAGCAATGATAGGCTTTAGTGTTGTCAGCCTTAATGATAGGCTTTAGTATTGTCAGCCTCAATGATAGGCTTTAGTGTTGTCAGCCACAATGATAGGCTTTAGTGTTGTCAGCCACAATGATAGGCTTTAGTGTTGTCAGCCACAATGATAGGCTTTAGTGTTGTCAGCAATGATAGACTTTAGTGTTGTTAGCCTCAATGATAGGCTTTAGTGTTGTCAGCCTTAATGATAGACTTTAGTGTTGTCAGCCTCAATGATATGCTTTAGTGTTGTCAGCCACAATGATAGGCTTTAGTGTTGCCAGCAATGATAGACTTTAGTGTTGCCAGCAATGATAGACTTTAGTGTTGCCAGCAATGATAGACTTCGTTGTTGTCAACCTCAATGATAGACTTTAGTGTTGTCAACCTCAATGATAGGCTTTAGTGTTGTCAGACGTAATGATAGACTTTAGTGTTGTCAGACGTAATGATAGACTTTAGTGTTATCAGCCACAATGATAGACTTTAGTGTTGTTAGCCTCAATGATATGCTTTAGTGTTGTCAGCCTCAATGATAGGCTTTAGTGTTGCCAGCAATGATATGCTTTAGTGTTGTCAGCCTCAATGATAGGCTTTAGTGTTGCCAGCAATGATAGGCTTCGTTGTTGTCAACCTCAATGATAGACTTTAGTGTTGTCAGCCACAATGATAGACTTTAGTGTTGTCAGCCACAATGATAGGCTTTAGTGTTGTCAGCCACAATGATAGGCTTTAGTGTTGCCATCAATGATAGACTTTAGTGTTGTCAGCCTCAATGATAGACTTTAGTGTTGTCAGCCACAATGATAGGCTTTAGTGTTGTCAGCCACAATGATAGGCTTTAGTGTTGCCAGCAATGATAGGCTTTAGTGTTGTCAGCCACAATGATAGACTTTAGTGTTGCCAGCAAAGTACTCTTATACGGCTCTTTGGCCCATTGGCGAAGCTGCACAGCATTCTTTTTGCGTGTTTTATCATTACGTTTATTGCGCGGCAATTCTAAACTACTGCACGGCGTCGGTAAGATATCTGTGAGCGTCGCAGAGCCGCGCAGCTTAAAGGGAAAATTGGTTGTCAATCACGATGATTGAGTTAAAGCTTGTCATGATAAGGTTATAGACTTTAAGTTTGCCGTAAGGAGTCATGGTTTGGGATGATTAAAATATTACGCTTGCAATGACTCAATAATATAGTATAGGTTCGCCATGATATTCAATATTAGAGTATAGATTTTCCATGATATACAATATAAGAGCATATGTTTGCCATGATATTCAATATTAGAGTATAGATTTTCCATGATATACAATATTAGAGCATAGGTTTGCCATGATATACAATATTAGAGCATAGGTTTGCCATGATATTCAATATTAGAGTATAGGTTTGCCATGACATACAATATTAGAGTATAGTTTTGCCATTATATACAAAATTAGTGTTTAGGTTTGCCATGATATACATATTTAGAATATTGATAGAATATTGGTTTAACATAATCAAACAATAGAGTTTAGTATAGTCATGATATAATATGGTAGAGTTTAGATTTCCCGATAAACCATGTACTGTCATACAAATATGAGGTAGATATCGTGTAAACAGTGGGTTTGCGAGCCTGACAGGACGTCAAAAAACAAGGGAGGCATTTAGTCTTGTTGGGATGCTATGACAGACGTGCTAGTTGGTCCTCATGCAGATTAGGACATGGGCTTAGCGATGAACTTTTAGCTTTTATATCGAAATCTAACCCACTAAGTTTACCCATGTGATACCATCAGTTAGATCAGGGGTCTCCAAACTACAGATCGCGTGCCCGATGCGGCTCGCGAGGCCCTCTCATTCTGTCCCTAGAGATCTTTTAATCTAAAAAGGATACTATTTCTACCTGTAGTTTACCACAAAAGGTAGTAGTCAGGGGTTAGTAGATGGCCCCAAAACTGCTGTTTGACAGTGAAATCGGCCCTCAAGCAGAAAAGTTTTGAGACCGCTGACTTAGATTATAAATTAGAGAATTACAATCTTTAAAGTCATGCTCTACTGGTTAATGATGACATGAACGGTAAGTTATCCCTGCGGTAAGTTATCGTTAACACCCCAAATTTACGTTCTCTTAATGGCAGCTCATTTCCATTAATCTTTTGTAATTTAACGGTAAGATTTTTTACAGTGTGATTATTTTGATGCTATCTTTCAAGGGTGAAGTCATCATTAGGACGCCATTATTCATGAAGATTTAGCTAAATTTATTTTACGTTGATGTTTATCGATGTGTCTTTTTATATCATTTATAAATACTTTATATTAACTCGTGGCGTCTGCTTGATTGCTTGTCGCAAAAAATTTTGATCGATTTTTAGCCTACTTTCATATATCCAATAAAGCTGAAACTTTGTAGGCAGACTTGGAGTGACGATAAAAATGATGTACCAAAAATTTCATAACGATCAAATGTAATTAATGAATTTTCAGTTTATCTCTATGTATTTCTATGTAGCATGTACATTGTACATTTTCGTGCTAGTCTGTTGCACGGTACGTATTATATTGAACATCCTTTTTAATATTTTCCTGTCGCGCGGTGCGGTTCGTATTGTATTGAAAGTACTTGTTTTATATAATTTTACGATGTGTAAATTTGTATGCTAGTCTGTCGCGTAATATATTGAACATATCCATAATTTTAGTTAATTAGTTATGTCTCAAATATAAAGGATTTATAGTAAAAAGCTTTGATTTTACTTGTTTTAAAAAAAATTATTTCATAAAAAAATATTTTTTTTCATTGCTCATAATGCTTATATATATATATATATATATGTATATTTGAGAAAGTATTTTGATGTCGTGTAGTTCAGTGTTTATTCAGATGAGAATGGTCAGGTCATTATTTGTATAGCGCACCGCCCCCGTTGTTTATTTAGAGAGACATTTATTCACCAGTAAGCATTCAGCTCGTAAATTTCACCGTTTCTTTTGAGTCGTCATGCCCTTCATCGTGAAGATAGCAGGGATGATAACACCAGACGCGCATTGTTTCAGATTACCTGCTCTTGATCAGATAGACACGCCTAACGACATCTACCGGTTCGCAGAAGCAGATTATCTCCCTTGCCTTATCTCCCTTTCTCTGCTGTTCATGTCTCTTCCTTATCTGCTCCTGTCTTTTAGCTTCAAGTTCGCAACGAAACTGAGATGTTAAGAGAGAGAGAGAGGATCGCTCGGGCAGAAGCAGCCACGGTGAATGACTTACGGGCCTCTAGCACCCTCGCTCAGTCCTCGTCTTGGAATTGAATAGTTGTTGAAATATTTGTTATTTTCCCGTAATGCGGATTTTTTCCTTATTTTTTTTTTCAAGGCGTATTCAACACCGATTGAGGAATCATCATCTTCAATTTAAAAAAAAAAAAATCTTTTTTTTTTATTTCGACCATGTTCACTTTTAGCTTCCTTCATAGTTTATGTCAAGTATGGCATCAGTTAGGATAAAGCCTGTAGTTTGATCTACCTGTATACAGTCAGACCAATTGCTACAGTAACACCAACTGTTACAGTCAGACCAACTGTTACAGTCAGACCAACTGTTACAGCCAGACCAACTGTTACAGTCAGACTCAGACTAACTGTTACAGTCACACCAACTGTTACAGTCACACCAGCTGTTACAGTCAGACCAACTGTTACAGCCAGACCAACTGTTACAGTCAGACTCAGACTAACTGTTACAGTCACACCAACTGTTACAGTCTGACGATTCGATATTTTTCTTGAGAGACTAAAAGCAGAATATCATTGTTGATTAGGGCTTCGGAAATTAACGACTAATTTCTCGGTTAATTTGTAAACAGTTTTTATGATGAAATTATTTTTTCGCGATATATCACTAATAAATTACTGGAAATCAAAAAGCAAAAATAATAATAATAAAATTAATAAAAATCTGCCCACAAATAATAAATTTCATGACGTTTACACAAACATTTTGGCTTTAAACTATTGTGACTGACGGGAAAATTCAAAATGTTGATAAAGTTTGTCTACCATGGTTCTAACACTTCGCATACTTATCAAACCAAATGAAAAGCGTATTAAGCTTGTATTAATTATTAAATAATCGCTATTATTTTAAAGGTTAACTATTAAATTTAAATTAATTGTTAAAACAGGGCTTTTATTGATACATTGTTTCTTCTAGTGGAACATTCATTAAAAATGTTTGGTTAATCTAAATCTATTAGCAGCCTACTTATCGCATGTATTCGTGACTAAAAGGACACACCTATTGATTTAACTACGTCTGTCTTTTGATTCTAGGCTCCACAAGTCTACACTGGTTGACATATCTGGCAATCGACCCACGGAGCAACAAGTCTGTCCATTAACCCACTAATCCACAAGTCTGTCCATTAACCCACTAATCCACAAGTCTGTCCATTAACACACTAATCCACAAGTCTGTCCATTGACCCACCAATCCACAAGTCTGTCCATTGACCCACCAATTCACAAGTCTGTCCATTGACCCACTAATCCACAAGTCTGTCCATTAACCCACTAATCCACAATTCTGTCCATTGACCCACTAATCCACAAGTCTGTCCATTAACCCACTAATCCACAAGTCTGTCCATTAACACACTAATCCACAAGTCTGTCCATTGACCCACCAATTCACAAGTCTGTCCATTAACCCACTAATCCACAAATCTGTCCATTAACACACTAATCCACAAGTCTGTCCATTAACCCACTAATCCACAAGTCTGTCCCTTAACCCACTAATCCACAAGTCTGTCCATTGACCCACCAATTCACAAGTCTGTCCATTAACCCACTAATCCACAAGTCTGTCCATTGACCCACTAATCCACAAGTCTGTCAATTGACCCACTAATCCACAAGTCTGTCCATTGACCCACTAATCCACAAGTCTGTCCATTGACCCACTAATCCACAAGTCTGTCCATTGACCCACTAATCGACAAGTCTGTCCATTGACCCACCAATTCACAAGTCTGTCCATTGACCCACCAATTCACAAGTCTGTCCATTAACCCACTAATCCACAAGTCTGTCAATTAACCCACTAATCCACAAGTCTGTCAATTGACCCACTAATTCACAAGTCTGTCCATTAACCCACTAATCCACAAGTCTGTCCATTAACCCACTAATCCACAAGTCTGTCCATTGACCCACTAATCTACAAGTCTGTCCATTGACCCACTAATCCACAAGTCTGTCCATTGACCCACTTATCCACAAGTCTGTCCATTGACCCACTAATCCACAAGTCTGTCCATTGACCCACCAATTCACAAGTCTGTCGATTGACCCACCAATCCACTAGTCTGTCCATTGACCCACCAATTCACAAGTTTGTCGATCGACCCATTAATCCACAAGTCTATCAATTGACCCACCAATCCACAAGTCTATCAATTGACCCACCAATCCACAAGTCTATCAATTGACCCACCAATCCACAAGTCTGTCCATTGACCCACCAATCCACAAGTCTATCAATTGACCCACCAATCCACAAGTCTATCAATTGACCCACCAATCCACAAGTCTAATTGACCCACGGAGCAACAAGTCTCTCCATTGACCCACAAATCCACAAGTCTGTCCATTGTCCCACCAATCGACACGTCTAATTGATCCAGCAATCCACAAGTATGTCCATTGACCCACCAATCCACAAGTCTGTCCATTGACCGACGGAGCCACAAATCCGTTTGTTGCCACATACTCCTAAGCTATGCTAATCTCAGCTTCACAGCCAAACATGACACCTTTTCTCTTTTTCCAACCCCTCCCTACCCGACCTCACCCACCCTCACTGTTCCCGAGTAATACATTGTAAGAAGCTTATCCCTCTGTGTTTCCCCCCTCTCCCTGTTCCCTACCTCAGAGACGTACCAACAATCTGCAGATAAACCTGTCAGGCCGTGACCCGCCTATCTACGCCATCTTCCACGTACCACAGAGCCGACTATCTATATGATTGACAGCGACGGACGGTTTTCATGACATCGGTTGGGTGAAGATCACAGGACGGACGGAACGTGTCCAATAAAAGCACGTCATTGAAGTCAATGGAGAAATAGAGACACGAGAAGCGCTAGTCATACCTTGTCACAACCTGGTTGTTAGCCAGATTGTTGGTGAATACAATAGTGATAACCATGTTGGTTGTGGTTAGACCATGTTGGTTGTGGTTAGACCATGTTGTTTGTGGTTAGACCATGTTGGTTGTGGTTAGACCATGTTGTTTGTGGTTAGACCATGTTGTTTGTGGTTACATCATGTTGGTTGTGGTTAGACCATGTTGTTTGTGATTACATCATGTTGGTTGTGATTACATCATGTTGGTTGTGGTTAGGCCATGTTGGTTGTGGTTAGACCATGTGGTTACACCATGTTGGTTGTGGTTAGACCATGTTGTTTGTGATTACATCATGTTGGTTGTGATTACATCATGTTGGTTGTGGTTAGACTATGTGGTTTGTGATTACACCATGTTGGTTGTGGTTAGACCATGTGGTTTGTGGTTACACCATGTTGGTTGTGGTTAGACCATGTTGTTTGTGATTACATCATGTTGGTTGTGGTTAGACCATGTTGGTTGTGGTTATACCATGTTGGTTGTGGTTAGACCATGTGGTTTGTGGTTAGACCATGTTGTTTGTGGTTATATCATGTTGTTTGTGGTTATATCATGTTGTTTGTGGTTAGACCATGTTGTTTGTGGTTAGACCATGTGGTTTGTGGTTACATGACTTTTGCATTGCCCATGTCTGCAGCTGATTGTATACTGGAACAGAGCTTAAGCCAGTAGGTATTGACACATTTACGTGCAACCTTTTGGGCAAGTGACTTAGCTGTTTTTAAAGCATGCAAATTGTCAGGTGTAGGCTTTTCCTTGTAAGCCATAAGAGCTTTCCTTTTTGCTTCAGTGACGGGTTTCATCTCGTCCCAATGTTCATCAAACCAGTCCGTGTTTTTGTGAGATTTTTTGCCAAAGGCTTGTATTGCGGATGTATAGACTGTGTCTCTCAGTTGCGTCCATTTGGAGTCAATGGTGACGCATGGGGACATCTTTGAGAGACTTTCCTTCACCTTGTCTTTGAACAGCTGCGCTATCGCAGGGTCTTTCATGCAGGAGGTATTGATGCGTGGACTTCCCTTTTTCTTTTTGTGGTACGAGTTTTTCCTCATTATTCGTACTTTGCTGGCGACAAGGGAATGATCCGTGTCACAGTCGGCACTGTGATAGCTGCGAGTGAGTAGGACGCTAGCTAGTTGTGCACGCCTGGTGATAATGAGGTCCAGCTGGTGCCATTGGTGGGATCGAGGGTGTCTCCAAGATACTTGATGTATATCCTTGCACTTGAAGAAAGTGTTGGTCACACACAAGCCTCGTGAGCAGCACAATTCCAGAAGCCTTTGTCCATTTTCATTTAACTTTCCTCTTCCAAATAGTCCAAGGCAGGTGGGCCAGGCTTCGTGGTCGCTCCCCACTCTAGCATTGAAATCTCCTAGGAGATAGATTGCCTCGTCTTTGTGGATGCCGGCTATTGCCTGGTCTAACGCTCCATAGAACTGGTCCTTCTCTTCCGGAGTTGAATAGAGTGTTGGGGCATACACACTAAGAATGTTTGCTGGGCCCGCAGTTGTTCTGAGTCTTAGAGTGAGGATCCTCTCCGTGCCTGATGACGGTGGTTCAATGGATGGTAGAAGAGTGTTTTTAACAGCGAAACCCACACCATGCTGTCTAGGTTCGTCTTTCGGTCTGCCTTGCCAGAAGAAGGTGTAATTGGCCTCTTTGAGTGAACCGTTGTCTGGGAGCCTGGTCTCCTGAAGGCATGCTATGTCAATCTTTAGCCTTTTAAGTTCTCTATCGATTATTCCTGTCTTCCGTGTGTCGTTTATGGACTGCAGATCATCAGTGATGCCGGGACACATAGTCCTCACGTTCCAGCTAGCGATTCGAAGAGCTGGGGTCTTCTTTTTCTTTTTTGTATTTCTTGGTGCAGGGCTTAGTGGCCCACTTGTTGAGTGGTACTCTAATCTCCACGCACCCAGTGGAGAAGGCAGGCCATGACGGGATAGCACCTATTTGACTGGGGGCTGCCCAGTTTGAGGCGGGCGGTAGCTGTCCAGTGAGACATTGGTAGTCTCTCCCACCGTCGGAAGCAGCCCCTGGCGCCTAGCTCTACGTCAATTGAGCTTTGGCTTATAACCGGTAACTGCTGCTTCCCGTGTTTTGTCGACACCTTGCGGCGACGCTGGAGTGTCCTCTCCAGAGGTGATGCAAGCCTGGGCGGGTATTATGGAGAATTAGCTGCTGCCCATACAGCATATCCCCCCTCTCCACGTCAATGGTGTAACCAAGGGAACGACTTGCGTCGATGCAGCTTGGCTGCCATTGGCGTCGCAGGAGCTGCCGGTATGTACATAAGACCGCCTGTAGGTGCTCCAATTCCTGATTTTCTTTCAGGGTTTACTCCCTTAGCCTTTCCCGCAAGGCAGGTATAGCCGCAAGGCAGCGGAGGATTTGTATTCGGAGTTTCCTTCTCCTAGATGAACTACCAGCCAAGGTTTTAACGAGCATCATCTACCCGTAGGGGTGCCAGAACCGGGGTTTGAACCCGTGACCGATTTTTATTTTTATTTTAGAATTGTTTTTGTACCGCAGCGCACTAACACTTTGACCACCGCGCCCCCNGACCAACACTTTCTTCAAGTGCAAGGATATACATCAAGTATCTTGGAGACACCCTCGATCCCACCAATGGCACCAGCTGGACCTCATTATCACCAGGCGTGCACAACTAGCTAGCGTCCTACTCACTCGCAGCTATCACAGTGCCGACTGTGACACGGATCATTCCCTTGTCGCCAGCAAAGTACGAATAATGAGGAAAAACTCGTACCACACAAAGAAAAAGGGAAGTCCACGCATCAATACCTCCTGCATGAAAGACCCTGCGATAGCGCAGCTGTTCAAAGACAAGGTGAAGGAAAGTCTCTCAAAGATGTCCCCATGCGTCACCATTGACTCCAAATGGACGCAACTGAGAGACACAATCTATACATCCGCAATACAAGCCTTTGGCAAAAAATCTCACAAAAACACGGACTGGTTTGATGAACATTGGGACGAGATGAAACCCGTCACTGAAGCAAAAAGGAAAGCTCTTATGGCTTACAAGGAAAAGCCTACACCTGACAATTTGCATGCTTTAAAAACAGCTAAGTCACTTGCCCAAAAGGTTGCACGTAAATGTGTCAATACCTACTGGCTTAAGCTCTGTTCCAGTATACAATCAGCTGCAGACATGGGCAATGCAAAAGTCATGTACGAAAACATCAAAAAGGCAACGGGCCCCTTGACGTCAAAAGCTGCTCCCCTAAAGTCCAAAAATGGAGAAATTATTCAAGACCAGGCAGCACAGCTAAAACGGTGGGTTGAGCATTATCTGGAATTGTATTCAACAGTTACCACAGTCTCCAGCACCGCTCTAGATGACATCCCAGATATGCCACTCATGGAAGAACTTGATGTCGTGCCCACACAGGAAGAGCTGAGCAAAGCAATTGACAGTCTAGCTTGTGGAAAAGCGCCTGGGAATGATGGAATACCACCAGAGGTTCTAAAGAGTGGCAAGACAGCTTTACTCCAACCATTGCACGAGATTCTGTCCCTCTGCTGGGAACAGGGCTACATCCCCCAAGACCTAAAGGATGCAAATATAGTGACACTATATAAAAACAAAGGTGATAGGAGTGATTGCAATAATTATCGCGGCATTTCACTCCTTAGTATTGTAGGAAAGACCTTTGCCCGCGTTATACTAAAACGTTTACAAAGCCTAGCATCCCGCGTCTATCCAGAATCTCAGTGTGGTTTCCGGTCCGGTCGGTCTACCATAGACATGGTGTTCTCCATACGACAGCTCCAGGAAAAATGCAGAGAGCAGCAGATGCCACTATACATTGCATTTGTGGACCTTACAAAAGCCTTCGACTTAGTCAGTCGCAACGGGCTATTCCAAATACTGGCAAAAATTGGATGTCCCCCTCACCTACTTGCCATCATCAGACAGTTCCATGAAAATATGCTTGGCACAGTACAGTTCGATGGAGCTAAGTCAGAGGCCTTCCCTGTCAGCAGCGGAGTTAAACAAGGTTGTGTACTCGCACCAACACTCTTCGCAATATTCTTCTCTGTACTTCTTCGATACGCATTCAAGGATAGCAGTGAGGGAATCTGGTTACATACCAGAGCTGATGGAGGACTTTTCAACACTGCCCGCCTCCGAGCCAAGACCAAAACGACGGATGTCCTAATTCGAGAGCTACTATTTGCGGATGATGCGGCACTAACAGCACATACAGAATCTGGTTTGCAACAACTCGTGTCAAGCTTCTCCAATGCCTGCAAAGAATTTGGTCTGCAAATCAGCTTGAAAAAGACAAACATCATGGCCCAAGACACTCGACCTCCTCCTACCATAAATATCGATAATGAAAACTTGGAGGTTGTGGACAGCTTCACCTACTTGGGATCCAAGGTCTCCAATACACTGTCCATTGAAGAAGAAATAAACAGCAGAATTGGCAAGGCAGCCGCAACAATGGCTAAACTAAATAAGCGGGTCTGGCAAAACACCAAGCTAACGGAGAAAACCAAACTGTGCGTCTATCGAGCCTGTGTCATCAGTACACTACTATATGGGAGCGAGACATGGACCACTTATACATCACAAGAGCGTAAGCTTAACAGCTTCCATTTGAGATGCTTGCGCCGCATCCTTGGTATTAAATGGCAAGAAAAAGTGCCTAATAGTGAGGTACTAACGCGTGCCAATACCCAAAGCATGTTCTCAATTCTTAGTGAAAGACGCCTGAGGTGGCTAGGACATGTCAAAAGAATGAGCCCCGGCCGCATCCCGAAGGACCTCCTATATGGTGAACTTGCTTCAGGAAAGAGGAAAACAGGTCGCCCACGCTTGCGATTTAAAGATGTCTGTCAAAGGGACATGAAAGCAGCCAAAATACATACAAGTGACTGGGAGTGTAAGGCAGAAGACCGATCTACGTGGCGCACAGTTGTCAAAGAGGGCGTCATAGTAGCCGAGGAGCGAAGAATGGAGGAGGCTGCAGACAGAAGAGCTAGGAGAAAGGCCAAAACATTTGGAAGCACAGAACTCGTGTGTAAAAACTGTGGCAAAGACTGTCACTCAAGGATAGGACTGCACAGTCACGCGAGGAAATGCAACCCAACCCAACGGTGATGCACCATCGTCTCGCGAGACGGAAGGATGCCGGAATTGTGGTTACACCATGTGGTTTGTGATTACACCATGTTGGTTGTGATTACATCATGTTGTTTGTGGTTAGACCATGTTGTTTGTGATTACATCATGTTGGTTGTGGTTATACCATGTTGGTTGTGGTTAGACCATGTGGTTTGTGGTTAGACCATGTTGTTTGTGGTTATATCATGTTGTTTGTGGTTATATCATGTTGTTTGTGGTTAGACCATGTTGTTTGTGGTTAGACCATGTGGTTTGTGGTTACACCATGTGGTTTGTGGTTAGACCATGTGGTTTGTTGTTACACCATGTTGTTTGTGGTTAGACCATGTTGTTTGTGGTTATATCATGTTGTTTGTGGTTACACCACCTTGTTTGTGGCTACACCACCTTGTTTGTGGCTACACCACCTTGTTTGTGGCTACACCACCTTGTTGTTTGTGGTTACACCATGTTCTTTTTGTTACACCACCTTGTTTGTGAATACAATAGTGATAACCATTTTGTTTGTGATGTAACAAGTGGTATTGTGGAGTACCTGGCAGGAGGCTTAGGTGAAGATTTGACCAGTAGCCAGACCTGGGACTGAGCTGGACATGACAAGTTAAAGTTACGGTATCATAGGCAACACTGGACACCAGGTAAATGGACAAGAGCTGGAGGGAGGGAAGGACACAGACAGTTGAGAATACAATGACAATCGCTGGGGGGAGGGAAGGACCATTCAGTTGAGGACACAATGAAATGTGGACGATAATCACCTGATATAGACTGGGAGGAGGTTCTACCAATAACTTTTGGGTCCTATGTGTAAGGGGAACATTGCTTGCAGGTCATATGTGTAAGGGGAACGTTGCTTGCAGGTCATATGTGTAAGGGGAACATGGCTTGCAGGTCCTATGTGTAAGGGGAACATTGTTTGCAGGTCCTATGTGTAAGAGGAATATTGTTTGCAGGTCCTATGTGTAAGGGGAACGTTGTTTGCTGGTCCTATGTGTAAGGGGAACATTGCTTGAAGGTCCTTAGTGTAAGGGGAACATTGTTTGCAGGTCCTATGTGTAAGAGGAATATTGTTTGCAGGTCCTATGTGTAAGGGGAACGTTGTTTGCAGGTCCTATGTGTAAGGGGAACATTGCTTGCAGGTCCTTAGTGTAAGGGGAACATTGCTTGCAGGTCCTATGTGTAAGGGAAACATTGCTTGCAGGTCCTATGTGTAAGGGAAACATTGCTTGCAGGTCCTATGTGTAAGGGGAACACTGCTTGAGGGTCCTATGTGTAAGGGGAACACTGCTTGCAGGTCCTATGTGTAAGGGGAACATTACTTGCAGGTCCTATGTGTAAGGGGAACATTGCTTGCAGGTCCTATGTGTAAGGGGAACGTTCCTTGAAGGTCCTAAGTGTAAGGGGAACATTGCTTGCAGGGACTATGTGTAAGGGGAACATTGCTTGCAGGGACTATGTGTAAGGGGAACATTGCTTGGAGGGATTATGTGTAAGGGGAACATTGTTTGAAGGTCATATGTGTAAGGGGAACAATGCTTGCTGGTCCTATGTGTAAGGGGAACATTGCTTGCAGGTCCATTGTGTAAGGGGAACATTGCTTGCAGGTCCTTTGTGTAAGAAGAACATTGCTTGCAGGTCCTATGTGTAAGGGGAACATTGCTTGCAGGTCCTATGTGTAAGGGGAACACTGCTTGCAGGTCCTTTGTGTAAGAAGAACATTGCTTGCAGGTTCTATGTGTAAGGGGAACATTGCTTGCAGGTCCTATGTGTAAGGGGAACACTGCTTGCAGGTCCTATGTGTAAGGGGAACATTGCTTGCAGATCCTAAGTGTAAGGGGAACATTGCTTGCAGGTCCTTAGTTTAAGGGGAACATTGCTTGCAGTTGCCAGGGGACAGCTGAGGATACGGGAACAACATCCGCAGAGCCGTAGTGCACAGAGATGAATCATAAATACTTTTTCAGAAATCCAAAGAGACACGTTTTTCTCTACACATTTCAACTGTTTTTCAAGTTTAAACAAATTTGTCAATAAATAATTATTTTTTTCCATACGACGAACTTCACTACAGGAAGGACGCCATCTTTATAAAATGCTATGACTCCCACAATGAGAAGCACTGCAGTTGAATCCACTTCACCTAAGCCTAATCCCAGAGGCGTAACTAGTGGAGGGTGGTCCCAATTTAACCCACCCTCCGGGCCCCCAAACAAGGAAAGTTCCCCGTGCCCAAAGAGGCCAAGCCCCACCGGGCTCCGAAATCCCTAGCTACGCCCCTGCCTAATCCTTTTTAAAACTTATAAAGTTTGATTTCTTGCCCCCAAATCTCGCTGCACTGATCTTAAAAAAAAAGATTTTCATTTTATAGCGTTGTATCATTTGACATGGCTTCCCTGATGTTGAATATTAGTATTTTTGGAACATATGAAACTATAGACGACAATCTTTGATTTTTCTGCCTATAGGCTTACGGATCTTGGTGTTGTACTGGGGCATAGCTAACGATCGATGTGATTGTATAAGTTTTTAAATAGAGTTTTAAAAACAAACAAAACTACAAAAAATGTTTTTATTGTCAAGATAGTTTGAATAAAGTGATCTACTATGGGGTAATAAATCATGTCAATACCATCTGTCGTGATCTACTATGGGGTAATAAATCATGTCGATACCATCTGTCGTGAATCTGTCGTGATCTACTATGGGGTAATAAATCATGTCGATACCATCTGTCGTGATCTACTATGGGGTAATAAATCATGTCGATACCACCATCTGTCGTGATCTACTATGGGGTAATAAATCATGTCGATACCACCATCTGTCATGATCTACTATGGGGTAATAAATCATGTCGATACCATCTGTTGTGATCTACTATGGGGTAATAAATCATGTCGATACCATCTGTCGTGATCTACTATGGGGTAATAAATCATGTCGATACCATCTGTCGTGATCTACTATGGGGTAATAAATCATGTCGATTCCATCTGTCGTGATCTACTATGGGGTAATAAATCATGTCGATACCATCTGTCGTGATCTACTATGGGGTCTATGGGGTAATAAATCATGTCGATACCATCTGTCGTGATCTACTATGGGGTAATAAATCATGTCGATACCATCTGTCGTGATCTACCATGGGGTAATAAATCATCTTGATCCCATCTGTCGTGATCTACTATGGGGTAATAAATCATGTCGATACCATCTGTCGTGATCTACCATGGGGTAATAAATCATGTCAATCTCAATACTAAACTCTTGCATAGCAACAAATTATAACATTACGCTGTGAATAAAACATCTGGAAAGTTTCCATTATTTGTTTTTTAATTCGAGATTGGACAATTGCTTTACAGCAGTGGTTCCCAAACTTGTTTGACCCACGAACCCCAAAGTGAAAAAACTACATGGTACAAAAATTACTATTAAAAAAGCAAGATTTTTATGAAAACGTATTGAAATTGAGTAGTTTGTCTTAACTAAAATTGAAAACAATTAATAACTTGGATTGACGTGATGAGATTTTATGAGTGTATTTTTGACCGACTCAACGTCTCGATGTTTGTGGGTAGCAACTGAAAATCTTTCTTCACGAGCACCTATTTCTAGTCGTGTTTTTAAAAAAAATTTTAAAAATAAAATAATAAATAAAAATAATGATGAGGTTCACAACGCAACTGAATCTTTGTTCTACCAATCAGGAAGGCATGAAAGCAGGAAGACAAAAAAGTTTTTAAAAACATGTGCAATTTAATTCTATGAAAAAAAAACAGAAATGACGTGAGGCGCTGGGGGAAGGGGTTACACATTTGTGACGATGTGTGACGACGGGAAGGGGGGGTGTTTAAGAAACGTCGCGTCAGACTAAGAACGCGCAACTTTAAATAAAAGTTCCACTTAAATATTCGATTGCGTGCAATTTATTTAATGAAGTTTTCAATGGCTTCACACGTGTTACGATATTAGAGTGCAGAATTACACTAAATTACATATACATTGATAACATTTTAAATGGTTGTATTGGAGTGAAAATTAAACATTATTTATTGTTATAATGTGCGCTACAATCAGTGCTGACAGCGACAATTTTAGGAAAAACCTAGCCAACACGTCAAAATAAACCTAGATTCAAAAGAAAAAACCTAGACATGATATAAACAAACAATTATGACGTCGTAAAGCTCCACACCCCACCCCCTAGACTGAAACAAAAAGTATTTTTAATGGAACCCACAGGGTAAACGGAAAAGAGGCCGCCCAAGAAACACCTGGCGCCGAGAATTGGAGGCAGACATCAAGAGGATTGGCCATGAATGGAAGATCCTGGAGAAAATGGCCCAGGATAGAGATGCCTGGAGAGCTCTTGTAGGTTGCCTATGTCCTAGGAGGAAGTGCAGACGCCACCGATGATCGGTAGATGTCCCTCATGGACGAGAAGGCTCAACAATTGTTCAAGTATGTATTAAGTGTAAGGCTGCAATCTGATATCGCAAAGCGTGTGATGCCATTTAAAACGTCATTACATAAATTGTTAGGAATCAAATATTTAAGTGGAGCTTTCATTTAAGGCTCTGCGTTTTGAAGTGACGTCACAGTTCTTAAACAACCTCCTTCCCCTTGTCACACATCTCACAGAACTGTGAGCAACCCCCAACCCCTTCCTCAAAATCGGCTTGCCATTGTCATTTATTAATTAATTCTACATAACTATTTGTAAAACATACTTACATCTGCAGTTTTGTATCACTTATCATCTTCTTTAAAAATCGTATTGGAAATCTTATCAGCATTCTTGGAGTAATTCTTATTTTAAATATTACAAACGATCATTTTATACAGACGATTATTGAATCCCACATGTATCAATTGTTTAAGTCTCGTCTTGGATTTTTTTTTTGAGTTTTAAATGTTGGGTTTCCTGGACCCTCGTTTGATCAGGAAATCCCTTCTACTTCCGAATCCCGGACGGAAACAGCTAGAATTTTTATGTTTCGGTCGATGCATATGGAATAGGAAAAGGGCTTTTATAGCTATGTTTATCTGAGTCTTATATAAGTTTACCTTTAGTCTATACTCAATACGGCATATACTTGAGAGAATATTATCTCATCGCAGAAAGGAGACAATTTTAGAGTTCTAAAGTATAATAAAATTGAATATTTTTACTAATTCAAGTTGTTTTATCTTGTACCAGAATTTTTCAGACAGATGGCGCCACTTTTCAAATTTAGTAGCATAGAGCCATAGATTTATATATAATAATGGAACATCATAGAGTGGCTAAAAATACTGTTGCTACATACTGCTTATTTTTATTTTGAAAATATTTTAGAGTTTTAAATGCACATATTTGTCACATGATAATAATTTACATATTGGTAATTAAAAGAGATCACGTGACGAGACAACGCTAGTGGGCGCCAGTGAGTTGAAGGCAGTAAGTTGATTGGAACGTGTGCAGGAAGATGGCAGCAGGCCAGACTGATTTCACTAATGTATAAAGTGTATTATATATATTTCTAGTGTTGGATTAAAGTTAATAAGTTACAAAAGACGTATGTGTTATTAATGCAAGTTGCTATTTGTCAGTACACGCCTACAAAAGTGGAAAAGGCCTAACTAGAAACGTCACAAAAGATAAAAACAGTTACAATATTTAATTATTTTAATACTTTTATATGGCATATTTACTATTGAAAAACAATTTTCAAAAAACCTAGATTACGATTATCTTTAAAATAAAAAAACCTAAATAAGGCACAAAAAAATACTAGATATAGGTTGAAAGGCCTAGCGCTGCCAGCACTGGCTACATCATGTCAGTTTGTCATAAAACTATCTATTCAATGTTTGTTGTTGGAGGTAAATATATACCTCATTTGGAAACGAAATAAAGTGCTTAACACTTTCGAAATTAGTCTGTCGGAGTAATCGCATATCATTAAATCAGCAAACTACACTCTTTTTTTAGAATGTCGGAAAGACAAAGTTTTCAATGAGTTTATATAAACCTTTGGAAAAAAACTAAAGTAACAATGACCTCAGTGCAGACGTTTAAGTTTATAGCAATTTAACTTCCCGGGAGAAAATGAAATGATTAAATTAATATATAATAACCATTATACTTTTTAACTTTTAAACAGAGAAATAATATATTTCCAAATAAATTACTTCCCTTGTTTCTATTAACACAAAACATAAGAATATAAAACCTAACTAAACAAGAACTAATGGATAACATGCACTTGTATTTGGATAACATAAAGTATCAAGAATTCTTTTCTTTAAAAAAATCTAAATTCATGATATCTCATAGGTAAGAAAAATATCAAACGAAATCGACAATATTTTTCTTAAAAAGTTGACTCCAATTATTGTAATAAATGGAGACACATCATGTATGTATATATATATCACCTTTCAAATATGACGGAAGTTTTAAAAACAAATGTATTTCAGCTTCAATCTCTTTATTTTGAACAAATGTTCATCAGAAAAAAATCAATATAAATAATATATGAATTAATGTATTGACCTTTATGTTCAACTCTTCGGGCCGAGGGCCCTGATTCTCTTTTCGTAAACGTTTATTTTTTTCCCATTCTGTAACATAATGTCAACAAATGTAGCTAACAAATTAAATATGATCATAATTGAAAGAACAAATGTTTCAAAACTTACATCTTGCAACTACTGGGCCAGGGGACCCTTAATGTCATGTTTTGCTCATGTATATAAATCTATATTTATATAAATCAATGTATGTATATCTACGTTTGTGCATTAATGCTGACTAAACCATTCATCCGATCACGATGAAACTTTGGGCATTGTTGGTTGCTCTTATGGAATGGTTTACGTGAAAAATAAATTTGAACATTGAAATTCCTGGTGGCCGTGGGCCCCAATTTTTTCTTTTCCATTTATATTATTTTAGTCATATACAAATTAGTTTAAGCGTTACCTACATGAAAAATGGTTGGATCTTGACCAAACTTAATACATACATACTTTATAGTCCATATTAAAATACGATACGGTTTTTACCTCCTAATGTTAATTGTTTTGGGGATGGGGGTTCAAAATCTTTATTTTCGTTAAGTGTTAAAGAATTTATTGTGCCTACATGAGATATATACAAATTGTTTAAGCGTTAACGACATGGGAAAATGGATGGATCGTAAACAAACTTGGTGTAAAATAACTTGATAGCCCATGTATAAATTCTATAGGACATTGGATACAATTTCTAATGTTTATCCCTTCGGGCCGGGGCCCTGATTCTTTTTTCGTAAACGTTTAAGATTGTATTCCCCATTCTGTGCCATTGTCTCGACAAATATCGATAATACATTAAAAATGATCCAAGTTGAAATGAACAAATGTTTCAAAATTAACATCTTGCACCAATTGGGCCAGGGATCCTTTAATGTCATTATTTATCTAAATATATCAAAATGAAAGTATCTCTGTGTTTGTGAGTGTGTGTGCATGTCCTTTATAAACAATGCATCCTATCGTCATGAAACTTTTGGAGACAGTTTAGTACGCTCCCAGGATGATTACTGGCAACATTATTTTCTATATTTAACACTCATGGGGCACCGGGTGCCTATAATGTCAATTTTTGCTTACATGAGCTATAAAAATAGTTAAGTTTTAGCTACTGTGTAAATTTATGGATCTTAATCAAAGATAGTATATAAAATTTTTACAGCCAATATTAAAATATTAAAATACTATCTATCTATCTATGTATCTGTGTATCTATGTATCTGTGTATCTATCTATCTATCTATCTATCTATCTATCTATCTATCTATCTATCTATCTATCTATCTATCTATCTATCCATCTATCCATCTATCCATCTATCCATCTATCCATCTATCCAGCTATCCAGCTATCCAGCTATCCAGCTATCTATCTATCAATCTATCCAGCTATCCAGCTATTCAGCTATCTATCTATCTATCTATCTATCTATCTATCTATCTATCTATCTATCTATCTATCTATCTATCTATCTATCTATCTATCTATCAATCTATCTATCAATCTATCTATCTATCTATCTAAATTAGGGTTGCGGAAATTACGAATAATTTCTCGATTAATCGATAAAAAATTATCGATTAAAATTATTTTAATCGATAAAATAGCGATTAAAGTGAAAGAAAATGTTTTAACAATTGCTTCGATTTATTAATAAATAATTAATAATAGTTTGATTTTTAACGTACAAAATTCTCCATTTACAAAAAAAAAGATTTTTTATTTTAAAGTGTAAACTTTAAAACAAGCTCCTTTTGTAAGGAAAATTGTATTTAAAAAAATAAACACTTTTTTTTACCTAATTAACAATGAAAAGAAATTAAAATCATTGACAATATATTGAACTACTTATCTTTACATTTTTTTTAATGTTGTTTTTTTTACTTTCCTTGAAATTTTCAGTTTAAAGATGCCATACATTTTATGTTTAGCTTAATCAAAATTATCGATTAATTATTTGGTATTTTTTCAAAAGTTAACGATTAAATTTTAATTAATCGATAACAATCCTAACTAAATACATATTTAAATGTCAAAAAAGTAATTTGCAACCTGCTAATATTTAAATATAAAATATTGCTTTTTTTTCCTTTTGGGGGGAGGGGGTAAAAGTTTTTGGGATGAAGATTGGCAAGGGAGGAGGGGTTTAAAAATCAACCAAAATCGAGTGACGTCATTTATGAATAGCCCCTATTATAAGTCACTATGCATATCACAAATGTTCCCTTTAAGCTTCATTGGCACGTGAGGAAAAAAAACACGTGTGCTTAGAAACACAGTTTTTGTGTTGTTGTTTTTTTTTTTGTTGTTCTTTTTTTTTAAAAAAAACTTTATTGAAAGTCGTCCACTCCCAAAAAAATACACCTTTTAAAAACGAAGAGAATAATTTAATGTTTCTTGGCGACAAAGTACCATTTGCTCTACGGACCGGTACGCGTCCACGGCCCGTGGTTTTGTGGGCCACTGCGCTACAAAACATAGCTGTTGAATTTCATGATTAAAATTTGTTGCGCGGCTATTCTAAACTGCAGCGCGGCGTCGTTCAGATATCTGCGCGGCCACACTGCTTAACGGGAATACTTTTTTGCACAAACACCTGAGTTAAACATTGAAGAAAAAAAATATCGACAATGAAGGCAATTATTATTAGACCTAATATTTCCCACACGACCTTTTGATTCAAGGCCTGATCGGAGAGCCTTCAGAAAACAGCCCTAGGCTTGACCCGGACGTCGTTATGGCCTGTTTTTTTTTTCTTTTTTGAAAGATATACAGCATGACGTTTTTTTTGTTTTTTTGTTTTTTTTTTTGTTTCAATGACCTGTTTTATCCGGTGCATACTGTCAAACCACGCGGCTTTGCGATCTGTTGTTACACGCTGAAGACGTCCCCTCATGGACGGCCCGCAGAAGATGATTTAAGGTTATAAACATCAGCACAACATCACGTGAGAGTTGTGACGTCAGAGCGCGAGCTCGTCTCCTTCAAACGGTTCCTTCCCTCAGCTCCTGTCCACAAAGATTTATTGGCTTCCCAGCGTCCTCCTCGGCGTGCAGCTGTCAAGGGGAGACTATTCAGCGTGGAGAAAAAAGTTTTCTCGCCCGGGTATCAGCGAGAGATAGATCAGGGTAAGAGTTGTGCAACTTTTTCCCAGCACCTCCACCCATCTGCTAGACCGTTCAGTGGGAGAAAGAGGGGGAGGGGGAGTAACTCTTGGCAGCCGACGATTAAGGGGAATAATTTTGGACAAAGTGAAACTGCCGCAAGCCCCTTTTATCTATCAGCTGGAAGCAGTTGTTGTTGAGGGCGGTCGTTGGCTTCTCGTATCGGGCGCGCTCAGGAAGCACGTCTATAAAATATTGGAGCAGACATTCCTCAAAGAGCTGACGGAAATGTTTGTAAGGGAGTGAGTCCGTGTGTCTATCAGGGAATGGCTGTCGGGAGAACAGGAAGTGTCAGCGAGGTAGCCCTCAGTCGGCAGAATGAGGGATGTGTTCATTGACATTTCCACGTTAGGTCACGACTGGTGACGTACACTCTGTGTTAGGTCACGACTGGTGTCACACTCCGTGTTGGGTCATGACCTTCGTTACGTTTCTATGTTAGGTCACGACTGGTGTCACACACTCCGTGTTGGTTCATGACCTTCGTTACGTTTCTATGTTAGGTCACGACTGGTGTCACACACTCCGTGTTGGTTCATGACCTTCGTGGCGTTTCTATGTTAGGTCACGACTGGTGTCATACACTCCATGTTATGTCGTGACAATCGTCATTGTACTACAGTAGGTCGCGTATTTTGTCACACAGTCATAAAATATAAATTTATTTAAGCTATGTGTCGCAAACCTCTATACAAAACAAAAATCATGTTAAGCCTGGTCCCTATTGGAATTCAGGACGTGTTAGCGCATTTTCGTATTATGTATCAGTACTTATGTTAGACATCAGCATTATGTAGTTATCAGTAATTGTGTTTAGATTTTAGACATATTTTTATGAATTTTCTTGTGTAATGAATATACCTGACATTTTTTTTTAAAAGTCATTTCTTTACATTTTAAAAATTTTTCTCTTTAATCAAACTACAAGTCACCACAAATGATGACGCAAAACTCTCTAAACTTTTACACATATTCTAATGACGTCAACTAAAAAAAAAACTAATTCTTTTGCACGCTTTCGCACCACTCTTCAATGCTTGAGAAGCTATGTAATCAACTTCCGGCAATGGCGGCCGTTCTCTGCGCTAGTGTTACCTCTCGATTCGAAATATTTTTTGGTAGTTTTAACGGGGGTTTTTAACGGATCGAGTAACTGAGTGTTGATGCACAAATGGCAGGTAAGGACATACAAAAAACATATATACCTCATGGGTCTAGGACTTATGGATGCTGAGATCAAGGGTGATGACAGACGGACGGACGGACAAAACGGGTGCAATAGCGCATTCGACTTCTCGAAAATGCGCTAAAAAGACAAGGAACAGGTCAGAGAGAAGTTCCATCAGCGAGAAACTAACCCCCCAAAAAACCCGAATATTTGCAGTTTTAAACAACTTATATGTAATCAATTAACCAAAGACAGATCCAGCAGAGAGTAAGGCTGAGACAGAGATTTATAAAGACAAAGATGAGGGGAAAACGACATGAAGATTGATGGACATCATGCAGCGCAGGAGCGGAAAAGAGCGTCAACATCTGATCGGAAAGAAAAAAACACGACGTTCATACCATGTGGTGTTAAGATTTCTTAATTCCGATTCAGTGTCTTCTCAAGTTAGACTTTTGTGTCGGACGAAATGTGGTAATCTTTCCCGTCCGTTGGGAAGAAACGGCCGCTGGACATTGTGCTAGCCACACAAGCCCCCTAGTATGCCGCGGCAATAAAATCTTTACACGCTGTTTCACTTGCCCCACAGGCCATCACTTGCCCAACAGGCCAGCACTTGCCCCACAGGTCAGCACTTGCCCCACAGGTCAGCACTTGCCCCACAGGCAAGCACTTTCCCAACAGGCCATCACTTGCCCAACAGGCCAGCACTTGCCCAATAGGCCATCACTTGCCCCCCAGGCTATCACTTGCCCAACAGGCCAGCACTCGCCTCACAGGCCACCAACCTCCCAACAGGCCAGCACTTGCCCAACAGGCCAGCACTTGCCCCTCAGGCCAACACTTGCCCCACAGTCCAACACTTGCCCCGCAGGCCAACACTTGCCCCGCAGGTCAGCAAAGTCTGAAAGGCGAACTGCACAACTACGTTAACGTCTATGTGGTCACTCCTGTGAAAGTGTTGACAATCAAGCCATTTTCCACGCGGACAAAGAAAAAATTTCTTCATTATTTAATCTTTCTACCTTGCTAACTCATTTATTATTTTAGTTCACACATAATGCCATCTTCACACTCTACAAGAATTGTGACATGGCTGGTCTGTTTCATGCGACTTTAGAATCATGTAATGCCACGGTATAGTTGGGGAAAAACACATTCTATTATATTTTCTTTGGAAGGGGCAGAAATATTTACAGTTAATTTTAAGTTTTAAAAAACCCAGCAACGTGAAGGTTTATGTAAAGGAGAAAATACAGAAAATAACATAATTGATTGCGTTTGAAAGTGACGTCTGACATAAGAATGCTGGACGCTATGCCTCAGGTCAAAATGAATCTTATATAACTCAAACACGTGGCATTTGGACCATCGTATCAGACTAGCATATGGGGCCTAAAATCAGACTAAAATAAGGACCCTAATATCAGACTAACGTATGGACCCTAACATCAGACTAACATATAGAGCCTAACATAAGACTAACATATAGAAACTAATATCAGACTAACATATGATCCATTCCTTTACTCAATAGCTAACGCATAAACTAATTTGTATCTAGCTCATATAAGCAAAAATTATCATGATAGGCCCCCAGCACCAAATGAGTTTTAAATTTAGAGTACCATCCCGGACGGGTATTTGTATCCTAAAATTTCACGACAATCGGATGCATGGTTTAATCAGCTTTAAAGTATATGCACAATGTTAACACACAGAGACATACTTTCTTTATATATATATA
>MUZC01000341.1:643101-659749 GCA_002072015.1 Radix auricularia | reverse complement strand
TCTATTATATAATGCGCCTAAGCGCGTCCGAAGCCGCTATGTCCCGCAACTCTAGATTACTTATTTTTTAAATTAAAAAAATAGACGTAAAATTTTGGTTTTGAGATTACCAGAGCGTGTGGTTTTGCGCGCCGTAAAAAAATGAAGTGGCGTCATGAGGCTTTTATTATATTACTTTATTTGATGTTACTTTTTATGTTGATAATCCGAGTGTGTGAATAAGCATGTGTGCGAGTGTGTTCATATGTGTGTGTGCGGCTGTGTGTGCGTGTGACAGTGTGTTTGTATTATTTGTGAAATAACGATTTATTTCATACATTGCTAAATGTGAAATTAAATATTGAAAAGACGATACCAGGTAATGGTTTATGTATAGTTAAAATTATGCACTGGATTATGAAAAATTCCTTTAATTTTATGAACAGAATTTCTGCCGATGCGTTCTTTGTGGGTGCTTGATTAAAAATAACGGGAAGTCATTGAATGTGACTTAAAAAACTGTTCATGAGAAGATCAATCTCCAATCATTTTTTCAGAGATGGGTCGAACTAATTTCTCTTAATTTTTGTTAAATAACTATAGAAATAAATGTGAAGAAATAATTTCATTACAGACGAAATATCAATTTTACATTTTAATATAAGCTTTTATTCATTTAAGTATATAATCGGATGGAGACAAATTTTATTCGGGCTTATAAAAAGTCATAATTACAGAAAATGAAATTTCTTAATAGAAAAATTAACACGGGACCGCTTTTGAAGCACTTAACAAGTGATTGATCATAAAAACAATTGCAAATATTTGTTAGGAATAAGATGTATTTCTCTTAGGTGCTTAATTAATACAAGTAAGTGTTTTGGATCGTTTTTATTATAAGCTGATATGAATGAAATTCGTATTGAAAGTAAATGCTCAGGGATTTTAAACAATAAAATGATACGTGTGTAAGCATTAATACACTGTTGTAAGAGTGGGGTTAAATAGCGACATTGTTATTTTAATACAAAGGGGCGACTTTGTGAACTATTTCTTAGGTCATGAGTTTATAATATTGCCGAGCCATGAGTGACACTATTTCTTAGCCACTGATAATATCTTTTTTACAAAGATTAAGAAAAACAGGAGTGTAAAATTTTAAGCCCAAACCTTGTGATTCAACGTGTGTTTTTTCAAACAAATAGACAATATTTAAAAAATCTCCCCAACCCTACGCATCCCAATCACATAAGTATTAAACAGCTAAATAAAAATAAATCTAATTTGACCTAAATAAAGGTCATGCATGCACTGTAAAGGAATGGATGTTGTGGATTAATTGGTAGATGAATGAAAAAGCTTACACAAAAAGACTTATTGCTAGAATAATGCAATATTATGGTACGTGTAATGGTTAAAACTGTAGAGTTTTCTATTGGTGCATTGTTTGTGTGTGTGTGGGGGGGGGGGAGGAGCCTTGTGCGTATGTGTGTGTTATTTGGTTATTTCTATGTCTGCTAACGGTGCGCCTCTAACATGACAACCAGTATTTTTAAAATTATATATACAAACAATAATAATAATAATTTTCTACGGTGTAGATATAAAGGGGTTGAAACGTTCGGGGTCGAAACGTCCCTTGGCGGAATTATCCGGGATCGAATCACCCCGGGGTCGAACCTTCCGTGGTCGTACCGACTGGAGTCGAAACGACCGGGGACAAAACGTCCTGTGGTCAAACTGCCAGGGTCGAACCGTCCGGGTTCGAATCGTCCGGGGTCAAAGTGTCCAACCACCAAATAGAAAATACTATTTGCATAACTAAAGTAAAGTATCTGGCACAAAAAAAAATCCTATTCATTTGACTAAGGGCATGCTTAGCCTAGAAATAGAAATGATGTACTGGAGAGCTTTTCCAATGAAAAAAGTAATCTTAACACATGTATTTTACTCTAAGACATAATGAATAATCCATTAAAAAATTGGGTACATTTCTCGAACAATGCGGTTGCATGACATACGCTTCGGGTAAAAACTGTTTTTTAATGTGTAAATATATAAAGTGTAAAGAAATATCACGGGTATTACGACTTATAAATAGTATCTAGCAAGGAAAGTGCGTGTTATGTCGAAAGAACTCACTGACAACTACTCATTTTGTGCCAGCCAAGCTGCTTTTAGTTTATTAGATGAATAGTATACAAAGGGAATAAATATTGATATAAAGTGAATTTTTACTATTAGAAAAAATGAGCGGGAATATATAATGATTGACATAAAATTTATAAGGAGATAAATTTCACACCATTTTCTTAAAAAACAGCATTGTTCTTATGTTTCTATTCACGTTAAAGAAACATGTTCCTGTACAACAAATAAACCATTTTTCCCACTCTCCCATAGCCACAATATTCACAAATATTATCTGGCTAAAAATATCCTATTCGCCAGGAAATAATTTCATGCTTAGACTATAAAAGAAATGTAGAGTATATACCATGCGTTATTAAAGGGGTTCGAGCATGGTGAAAGAAAGCCATCAATCGATCTGAATGGAAGGATGTGGTTGAGCAAGCCAGTGCCCTACATGAGCTGTAGCTGGAACGATGTGGTGGAGCAAGCCAGGGCCGTACATGGCCTGTAGAGCCACGGATGATAATAATAATGCTATATTGAAGCAGAAATACCAAAATTGATGGGTAATATTTAAATTAGTAATTTTTTTTTCTCGACACACGCATCGATGCTTTTATTAAGAAGGGGTTTATTTATCACTACCCTAATTTCCAGATGGGATTACATTCATTTTTAAGGAGAATTTGAGACCCAAAACTAAATAAAGTTACTCTTATTGTGCCTACCCCGTAGCGTAGCACGTGTATATTGCTCGTCTATATAATAATGCGCCTAAGCGCGTCCGTCAGAAGCCCCTATACCACGCAACTCTTGATTACTTTTTTAAAATTGAAAATATAGACGTAAAAATCATAATGATTTTGGGTTTGAGATTAACAGAGGGTGTAGTTTTGCGCGCCGTAAAAAAAAAAAACATTAAGTGGCGTCATGAAGCTTTTATTCTATTAATCCTTGCGCCGGGATTTTAAATAATATTATGGTACGTGTATAAGTGTTTATACACTGTTGTAAGAGTGGGGTTAAAAAGCGGAATTGTATTTTTTTTTAAAGAGGAGCAATTTTGTGAACTATTTGAAGGGTGCATTTCATTTCTAGGGTCATGATTTTATAATATCACAGATCCCTGAGTGGCACTATTTCTCAGCCACTGATAATATCCTTTTGGAAAAGTTTAAACTCTTGATTACTTTTTTAAAATTGAAAAAGCATAATGATTTGTGTGTGTGGGGGGAGGGGAGGGGCTATGTGCGAATGTGTGTGTGATTTGGTTATTTTTATG
This sequence comes from Radix auricularia, assembly GCA_002072015.1. NCBI lineage: Eukaryota > Metazoa > Mollusca > Gastropoda > Lymnaeidae > Radix > Radix auricularia. The sequence continues at coordinate 656,355 of MUZC01000341.1, read as the reverse complement.
TCTGCTAATGTTGCGCCTCTAACATGACAACCAGTATTTTAAACAGTAAATGTACAAACAAAAATAATAATAAATTTCTACGGTGTAGATAGAAAGGGGTACATTTTCAGCTCAAACCTTGCGATTTAAGGTGTTTCTTTAAAACAAATTAACTCATACATACCTTAATTTAGCATCAATATTCACATAATTAATATCTGGCGCATAAAACAATCATATTCATTTGACTAAGGCCATGTTTAGCCTAGAAATAGAAATAATGTTTTGGAGAGCTTTTCCCATGAAAAAAGTAATCTTAAAACATGTATTTTACTCTAAGACCTCACGAATGATGAAACATCCATTTTGAAAAATTGGGTACATTTCTCGAACAATGTGATTGCATGACATACGCTTCGGGTAAAAACTGTTCTTTAAGGTTTAAATATATCAAGTGTAAAGAAATATCACGGGTATTACGACTTATAAATAGTATCTAGCATAAGAAAGTGCGTGTTATGTCGAAAAAACACACTGACAACAACTCATTTTGTGCCAAGCTGTTATGAGTTTATTAGATGAATAGTATACAGTGGGAATAAAGATTGATATAAAGTGAATTGTTACTATTAGAAACATAAAATTTATAAAGAGATCCTCACCATTTTCTTTAAAAAACAGCGTTGTTCTTATGTTTCGATTCACGTTAAAGAAACATGTGCCTTTACAACAAATAAACCATTTTTTCCACTCTCCCATAGCCACAATATTCACAAATATTATCTGGCTAAAAATATCTTATTCGCCAGGAACTAATTTCATGCTTAGACTATAAATGAAATGGGTGTTTAGCGAGCAATTTCTAAGAACCAAATGAATCATATTGAAAGATATTGTTTTCATGTTTTGAGTCACGTGAAAAGAAAGAGAGCCTTGCCCGTTACATTTTTGTAGCTGTTAACGACATTTGTTATTCTGGTAGAGAATATAGCATGCATTATCAAAGGGGTTCGAGCATGGTGAAAGAAAGCCATTAATCGATCTGAATGGAAGGATGTGGTTGAGCAAGCAGGGGCCCTACATGGGCTGTAGCTGGAAGGATGTGGTGGAGCAAGCCAGGGCCCTACATGGCCTGTAGAGCCATGGATGATAATAATGATGCTATATTACAGAAGAAATACCAAAATTTATGGGTAATATTTAAATTAATAATATTTTTATTTTTCTTGACACAAATATCGATGTTTTTATTAAGAAGGGGTTTGATTTATCACTACCCTAATTTCCAGATGCGTTTACATTCATTTTTAAGGAGAATTTGAGACCCAAAACCAAATAAAGTTATTCTTATTGTGCCTACCCCGTAGCGTAGCACGGGTATTTTGCTCGTTTTTATTATAATGCGTCAGTTCAGAAAAGTTGGATTTAACACGTCTGTTAAAGGAAACCTTTCACCGTGTTTTGGTTTTGGCACACATGTCTGTTGTAAAACTAGATAAGGACATCCTTTAACAAACCTCAATTTGTTTGTGAAAACCGAGAACAATGAAGCTGGAAAAGGTTCTTTAAATAAAACAGCACAAAACAATCAGCGCTTATAGGTAGAAGGGGAAAAAAATCCCGCAAGTTTATTTCCTTGAAGCTAAACACTCTGCCTTTCCAAGTTTCACCCACACAAAAAGCCACGTGCGATGGCAACGTGTTGGCAACAAGTCTCCATCAACTGACTTATATAGGGCCCAAAGTTCCACTCATATCTTCCTTAACTTCAACAGTGGTGTCTAAACGAGTTATCGTACTTCGATAGTATAAAAACGAAATAATGTACTTCCCCGAGTCACTGACTTACTCACCACTGATTCTCCTACTTCCCATGTAGGTAGAAGCATGAAACTTTGGGAAGTTGTTGGGTATGAGCCATACTGATGGCCCTCGGGCCTGCAATTCGTTGACATCTAAGTAGTCTAAGATGGCTTCCTTCTAGTCTCGCCACTCTGCCAACGCTCCGCACAGTATAAGTTATATTTGGCATAACGAGTTGCTCACACGCTCCTCATAAGACTTAAACGGGTGAAGGCGCCACTTTCTACAAGTGGAGAATAGGTCATAAATTTGGCACATTCCAAGAACATCTCTGTAATGCAGTTAATCCTTTAATCAAATTCGTAATATATGAGGCACAGATCTTTGGTGAAAGATCTTTGGTGTTAAGTTTCTTCCCATGATCTGACCACGACGTCCACGCTCAATGGCCTAGAGAAGCCATGTGTCTGATAGACGAGCCATTGCATGCTGGGAGTAGGGGGGGGGCTATAATTGTTTCTTTACCCGTTTTCTCCTTTACATAAATTCTGTTATGATCAGCCATTCGCCGTTTTGCAAGTTATTGCTACTGACAACAGGTAGCAGAAAACAGGAACAGAGCATCGAAAGTTCATTGAGTGCGCTATTTCTGTTAGGATGCTACCGGGGCAAGTCGGGACGTTGATGAAGTGTTTTTATTGTTAGAGTGAGATAAACCGTCAGAGACGTCGACGACAGCCTCTGTCTGAAGTTGGCGTGGAACAGCAGCACAAAATCTGGACGTGCCACTAGCACCTTTCACTTCCTACAGAAAATTGGCTTTTTACATTTCCGTACAAAATAGAAATGGCAAGGAAGGTTATTTTCGGGGGGTAAACCAGGATTTGAGCAGCAACTCAGGGGAAAGCGCCCCGCTAGTATGTGACTTCAGTCTTGACGGAAATGAGTTAACATTTTGAGAATAAATTATAAATAATGAAAAATGTCACAGGACATATGGTTAGACGGTTATATTAACAGATGGTGTCAAAAATCGTTGTCTTAATGTACTGCTGATATGGGGGCTTGTCAAGTGGGGGGCTGTCAAGTGGGGGGGGGGCTGACAATTGGTGACTTTATTATTAACCAAACATTTCACTTAACATTATACTTCTGTAAATTTTCTACAAGTAACTGAAACGACCCCTACAGCGCTACGGGTTTATCAGGTCGGCAACACACAGGTGGTTGATGTCGAACATACATACCCTGTCTTAGACAAGGCTCTGCTAATGACCTGTATCGAGCACACACAAGGACTTTGACACAACAAACCACACCGTTGTTGTGAGTGCATGACGTTCTCCATTTGTCGGGTTGTCCTTAGACCAAGAACACTTCATCTCAAGATATTGTTCGTGTGCCAGTCAGAAAAAAAAAAGAAACAAGAAAGCTTGCCGGGTACAATATTTTTTGGAACACGTTCCTTGGAGTGGGGGGGGGCGGGGGCTGAGAGTCATAAGAGGGTTGTGCTGACTCCTAGACATCATGACATTCTTTGGCTGATTGAGAGATACCAGTAATAAGTTGCTTTTGGACTCGATAAGATCGGCACCAACTGTTGCCAGACGTTATAAAAGGGTGATGCACTTTTGAAAGAGCTGATTTTAGAAAACTATTCCAAATTCAGGAACAATCCCCTTAACCAACTGGGAGGTACAGAGAAAATGGCTCACTTCTATCGACTAATTTTTCTGCTATTTAAGTTCAAAGATTTATGGATGTTAAAGTCTCACCCGATCCATTACAAACCTATGATCTTTGTACTAGAAGTAAAGATCTCTTCTCGTTTGTTTACAGTACAGTCCCACGCTGTTAAGATGTAGACTGACAAGGAAAATCTCGACAACAGAAATCAGAATACGTTTTGCGTCATAAAAAAATGCAACGAAAACCAATGAAATAGTTGTACTCAAATGTGAGCCTGGACGTTCCAGTTTCATAGTCTTGTCCCATAAATCACACCACACTATGGGCCCCTCTTTAAAGTAGTAACTCTTCACAGCAAAAGTTTAACAGAGACACTTAGAAAAAAAACTGGGATAATGAGAGCTAGGGAAGACAATCAAGTAGGCACAAGGGCTTATCTGAAAATAACCGGTAACTTAAGAGCAAACTACTTGAGAATGTCATACATTGGTTGATGTTGGTTAACAAAAAATGCTCAAACAGTTACCAAAGCCCGGTCAAGCGCCTGGTCCGGACGACCTGCCCAGATCGTAAACAAACCACGTCATGTAGGCTACACTCACGCCTAACCTATGAACAGAATGACCACACTAATCTCCTGTCCCACGCATAGCCTATGAACATAATGACCACACTAATCTCCTGTCCCACGCTTAGCCTATGGACAGAATGACCACACTAATCTCCTGTCCCACACCTTGGCTATGGACAGAATGACCACACTAATCTCCTGTCCCACGCCTAGCTTATGAACATAATGACCACACTAATCTCCTGCCCCACGCCTTGGCTATGGACAGAATGGCCACACTAATCTCCTGTCCCACGCCTAGCCAATGAACATAATGACCACACTAATCTCCTGTCTCACGCCTAGCCTATGGACAGAATGACCACACTAATCTCCTGTCCCACGCCTTGGCTATGGACAGAATGACCACACTAATCTTCTGTCCCACGCCTAGCCTATGAACATAATGACCACACTGATCTCCTGTCTCACGCCTAGCCTATGGACAGAATGACCACACTAATATCCTGTCCCACGCCTAGCCTATGAACATAATGACCACACTAATCTCCTGTCCCACGCCTTGGCTATGGACATAATGACCACACTAATCTCCTGTCTCACGCCTAGCCTATGAACATAATGGCCACACTAATCTCCTGTCCCACGCCTTGGCTATGGACATAATGGCCACACTAATCTCCTGTCCCACGCCTAGCCTATGGACAGAATGACCACACTAATCTCCTGTCCCACGCCTTGGCTATGGACAGAATGACCACTCTAATCTCCTGTCCCACGCCTTGGCTATGGACAGAATGACCACACTAATCTCCTGTCCCACGCCTAGCCTATGAACATAATGACCACACTAATGTCCTGTCTCACGCCTAGCCTATGGACAGAATGAACACACTAATCTCCTGTCCCACGCCTTTGCTATGGGCAGAATGACCACACTAATCTCCTGTCCCACGCCTAGCCTATGAACATAATGACCACACTAATATCCTGTCTCACGCCTAGCCTATGGACAGAATGACCACACTAAGCTCCTGTCCCACGCCTAGCCTATGAACATAATGACCACACTGATCTCCTGTCTCACGCCTAGCCTATGGACAGAATGACCACACTAATCTCCTGTCCTGCGCACAAAACCACAATCAATCAACATTATCTAACTTCTCTATTTTACCACACACAAAAAAGTTTAGAACTTCGAAAATTACTTGTGATGATAAGGAGACCCGGCGTCCGATCCCGAGGCATTCGTTCGGAAATTTGTTAACTGCTTTCATTATTGGCTTTCTAAGTCTGGTATCAGATTATTTAGATGTAGTGAATCCTTTGGTATGATGGAGGGTCAAGGGAGAACAACAAATGGTTTAGTTATACCTGGAATTTTATTTTCCTACATTACACAATTTTGCTCACCAGAATGAGACAAACCACGAAGATCAGCGTGACGACAAAGGTAAAAAGGGGGAAAGTTAAGTTCAATAATTGCTTTGTTCTGTGTCCTGACTAAGGTCGCCCCAAATTAGTCAGCGTTTGATCTCTAGTGGTGCAGATGTCAAACTTGAGGAGTACCCCCCTCCGGCAACCTCACCTGACAGCTGGTGTTGTTCCCCGTGGTGGCAGTGAGTGGTTTACAACATGCGGGTTGTCAAGAGTCTTTAATAAAAGGAAAAGTAGTGTCCATGGTCTGTGGGGATGGGCGGGGCCCGTGTGACAGAGATCGATACATGTTGTTTATTTATGTCCGGATATGTCTGTAATGATAACATGCCCTACCCATAAACACAGCCGCTGACTGTTGAATGGAAGCATGCCCCAATAGACTACTTCGTCAGATATGTCTGTAATGGTAACATGCCCTACCCATAAACACAGCCGCTGACTATCGAATGGAAGCATGCCCCAATAGACTACTTCGTACCATTTGTGTTTTAAGTTAATTATATAAACATACAAGCTTTATGTAATATCAATATATGAATATGTGTATTTTTAAAGAGGCAATGTGGGACCCCCCCCCCCCACACCACCTTTCCCACCCACGTGATTACCCTTTTAGATATTTAATAGCCGCTTTTAATGATTAAAGATAAGCTTTAATACCAAGATATACACGCCACTTTGTACACGTGTGAACTATGACAAGGTTGATAGACACATTATGAGACGACTAATCCACGCTATCACGTCCGTACAGGGAAAATAGCGCACCGCTCCTTGTTGCAATAGAAAAATTCCCACCGGTCCGCCATATTTAAAAGTTTGAGAAGCACTGGTGTAAATGATAACAGCATAATTACTTCTCGTCAATATATATGTCAGCAAACAAAAATGTCACATTGCTTAGCACGCCTGCCAAGACTGTTTTAATCGAGCTCAACCACCCCAATATCTGACAATTGCAGCAAAGTATTTTTGCTAACATAAGGCTTGAAAATAATACTTTTTTTTTTTTGCCAAGTACATCTCATATTAATAGATATCCGGTTTACACGGAAACCCTGAGGCGGCCTCATTTCCACGAAAGGCGAAGACCGGAAACCTAAAGGATAAGGGTAGAGTGATTGTCAAGGTGTTTTATTGGGGTTGGGATAAAGAGCAATATTGCCCGTCCTAAGTCGCTCCTGAGATAGGGGGGGGGGGTGTTTGTTACTGCCATGTTTCGCTCGCCGATCATGAGACTCGTACATTCAAATACACCGTTAAAAGTAAAATAAATGCCACGCTAAATATGTCACGAGATATCTCTGAGGGGTCAGCTGTCTGAAACAATGACCAAATATGATGATTTAAAACAGGGGTCGGGAAACGTTTGGTCTGAGATAGCCATAAACAACACGAATATTTGGAAAAGAAATTCCGTGAGCGCCATATATTATGTTTAAAATTTTAAAAATCAAGTAAATGTGAGCATTTTGTGTAATTTCAACACTAAGAGAACGATACTTAAGACCTATGTCTCTGAATTCATTTTAGTAACATTGTTATGCTGTTTTTTTAATATGCAATTAATATGTAGATCAAAGGAGTCTGAATAAATAACACTTTTTAAAAAAAATAGAACATTTGTCTAAGAGTTAGATGCACCCATCAATAGAGCCACTTCTGGCTCGCGAGCCAGGGCTTCCCGACTCCTCATCAAAAAAAATATCAGTTTCACATTATATCAATGTCCCAACTCATTAGACTTTAGATTTGGTTTGTCCAATAGACGAAGGTCAAAGAGATTCATTTTCTGATCTCGCCTCCACACTTGTACACGTATGTCTCTTCCTTCAAAGTTGAAAGTTCTCTCCTGACAAATACTTTTCCATTCATGTCAAATATTCCTCACAGAATACTTTTTCCTATTCTTAAAATATTTTTTACTTACACAAAGATTTAACTACAATTTTTTTTTTGTAATTTTTTGTAAAGATAAAAAGGGGAACACTTTCAAAATTACTTGTTATTTCAATATATAGACTCTATATATTTTTTTAAATTCTCCCTGTCAAATCTTTAAAATCAATCCCAAAATCCCTTGATCACGATAATCGCTTCTGACACGCTCAAAGGAACGGTAACTAAAGTAGTAGGGAAAACTAACGGGGAAGCGGCAAGGGAAGTTATCTTTTCCTTACACTTCTACTTAATGGAAGAGGACAAAATGAACACGAATGTGACAGTTTAACGTGACAGGTGCATGACCCAAACTGTCACACAAGGAGGAAGAGGAGGGAATCGGTTGTGGGAGGGATGATACGCCACTGGAAAATGTTCTCGAAAAATAATGTATTGACAAATCTTCGTAATATTATATTTGGATATCTGGCACAGAACCATTTGCAGCAATGACCAACATTTTAAAAAAAAAACGAATTGCAGGAGAACGGAGTACGGAGTTAGATATCAGATTAATAAATAAAAACAATGGTCGAGACAGCTATACTCCAGTACTTGCGATTTGACAACTAGAAAATAGCCCGTGTCCAGTCCCGCATGGAAGAATATCGAATGCCTAAGGTCCGAATCTCATGTGCACCCTCTTACACTTGACTTCGTTTCTAAGATTGGCATTCAGCTCTCACGCCATTTGCAGACATATGGCTGGAAATTTCGGTCTTTGGTTTCAGCAGTTTCATTATTTTTTTTTTCGACTATTGTCAGTTTTTATGGGCCACTGTTTCTTGATTCTAAAATCCGAGGGAAATTTTTTTTTTTAATCGCGGAACTGATCCAGTAAATTTCTATCACTTTTTTTTAACGAATAGGACAACGCTACAGTTTTATTTCAAGTTATTATTAGCAATGGAAAATAGGCGCTGAAAAACTGGGCTCATGTGAAGAACAAAAAATTGTGATTCCAAAAAGTAATTTTCCTTATGTGACAAGTATAAAAGCCAAAGTGTTTGGGATGTGAGAAAGTGTGATAATAAACTTTCAAATGTAGATATGAGGAATTGGTCCTGTTACGTACTAAATATAGTGGAACGAGATATAAGTTGATATAAGTTCAGGATTTCAAAAGTCAAGCATATCTAAAGTTTATTCGACTAAATACTTTAAAAATGATCTCAATAACGAGAACAGGAAGCTGCTGAATGTTGTTATTAGAAACGGAAGTTAAGAAACATGTGTTGTTCCTGCGATTAGATTGGTGAGAGACGACTCGTTTGTGTAGATTATGGTCTACACTGTTCTTAATCTTAGTAATAAATAACGCGGGACTTGTATTAAAGTCTGTTCGTTAAAAGCGACGCTGACCGCAGTATTCTGACTGGTGTGCGTGCGTGTGTGTCTACTACAACATCCAACAGTTGTGGGCTAAAAATCTGAGCAGATGCCTAGCACAGACGGTTTCAGACGAGATTAGCCGCGACGTGATCCGAGCACCGTGATTGTCGACTGTCCAAGTGTAGACTAAACTGATCTCAAATTTCACTTGGCTCTCAGGGGTCGACTATCTTTCTCTCGAATGGTTGGCTCCGTGATTACAACTAAGGCGTCTATTCTTTCAATTATCCCTTTGATTCCTTTGGTAAAAACAAGAGTTAAGCTTTTGGGGTTAGCACTTGACTGACATGCAGTCAAGTCAAGGTGTGTTATTTCCCTTTTTAAATGGATCACATCTCCAAAGTGTTGGGTCTGTAGTCTGTACGCTTCAAGTGTGGGTGGATTTACTTACGCTGCAGTAATTGACTTACAAGACATTTAAATCACAATTTTAAAATGTGACAAACAATTCCAGATTATATAATAGGGAAACAGTAATAAATGAAATATATTAAAATAGATATATGCGCAATGCAAGTCGAATTTTAACAACTAAAATGACATTTTTTACAGAAAAATATATTTTAAAATATTTTAAAATCTGTGAATTTAAAAACAATTTCATGTAAAATCTAAAATCTTTCAAAACGTTTACAGAGTAATTCCCCTTTTAAAAAATATGTTTTGCGCTAATCTTGGAATGTTGCTTCCCCCCAAATCTCTTAATGTTAATGATTATCTTGCAGGCAGTGCTTGATGCCAACATGCAGTCTCTGGAAACAACATGCCATGATATTTATTCTAAATTGAGTTGAGCGCGAGGCACATGTTTAGGGCTGGATATTGCTGTAGTGTGTTGTTGAGGAAAAGACGGACCGGGGTGGGGGTGTTCTGTCGCAAGCTGCAATCAGATCGTCCAAATGCAGGTGTAAGTATAGGCAGGTGTATGTACAAACACAACACAGCACGATTAGCACAAAAACGTGAATTGGGGTGGTCAACTCGTGGAACAGTGGAAGATAAGGCTACAAAAAAAAAAAGTACAACTCAGAATTCTTCAGTGACCAGTGTGATTCGTAGAGGTAGGTTCCTGGCATAAATTACAAGGGTGTATGGTTCGGCTATGAATTAATAATTTATGGAGGTAAAATTGTGCTTTGAACTTACGGGGTGAAGGGAACAGAAAAGATCAGCCACAAACACTAGGCATATTCCAGAATAAGTTAGTAAACGGGAGACTTCTTTTATCTAAGGCAACATTTCCAATATAAAAAATAACTAGTACTAGCTTCAAGAATTTGATAGTTCCCAAGAGCCTTTATACCACAAACCTGTCAACGCTTAAATGGTTATGTCACGATTTTGGATTATAAGGCCCCAAGGAAGAGCAGCGAAAAATACAAACGTTTGTTTGATTGTGTTAAAGGCACTGTAACTAAGACTACTGCATCTACGGGTTAACATAATTACACCCCATTTCTTCATCCGTGGATATTTATGTGCACAAATTAAACATAAGCCTTCCATCCAGTTAGTGGTAGAGTACACCTCAAAATGACAGTATGACAGGGATACTTCTAGAGCTAGTGATTTTCCCACTACTATAGGATAGTTCGGGAGGTGAACATATATGTGAAGAGGATTACTTCTGATGGTACAGTCGGGGTGTAACGGTTACTTGAGGATTACTTCTGATGGCACAGTCGGGGTGTAACGGTTACTTGAGGATTACTTCTGATGGCACAGTCGGGGTGTAACGGTTACTTGAGGATTACTTCTGATGGCACAGTCGCGGTGTAACGGTTACTTGAGGATTACTTCTGATGGCACAGTCGGGGTGTAACGGTTACTTGCACAACTTTATTGATTCAACAATCTCTGCGCGTTTTCAAAGTAAATGATGTGGTTAACATGACTTGTTTAGGACATAATTTAAAAATAACATTTGACTTTCAAGTACGGGGCCCTAAAATTAATGGCACGCGAGAAAATATAAGAAGCCTTTTTAGGAAGGCGATATTCAATATCGCATTAAAATTAATATACCAATTATTTTTTTCAATTTTATTTTGTTTTTAAGCAACGAGGCCGCACATACACAATCCACATTTTCGCCACATGTATGCAGTTAGATAGGACAATTTCAAAGAAGATTATGGGGTGTCCCCCTTTTTTAGCCCGTCCTCTTGCAAACTACCTTACGTGTTCAATGTCACCATAAGAAATAAATAAATAAATAAATCTCCCAAGTAAACGTTTGGCTGACATTCTCAAATGTCCGCCCAGCGTAGCAAGGCAAGCATCGCATCATAAATCAATGGGTACGTGTCAGTGCTAATGCCAGGTTTTCTGGGACAGAGAGCTCTTACCTCTCTCAGCTGATGTCCGTGTGTGTCCGAGGTTGACTGCAGATGTCAATATTTACAGTTGTGTGCGATGTGGGAGAAGGGAGGGGGAACAGGAGAAACTCGCGAGAAGAAATGATCACGTTTAAAAGTCACCAATCTGAAGCAAGCTCAAAACAACTGGTCTGGCAGTCAAGTGAATTGTGGGGTGCTGACAGTGTTGAGCCTACGAGAGGGAGAGACTCAAAAATCAAGTAGATTTGAATTGCTTCTCTCAGTTACAGTTGGCCCACTTACAGTTGTCTCACTGAGATCGTAGAGAGTGCGCCGTCTCCTGGCATCCGTGTTGAGATCTTTACGGGGGGACGGGACGATTGGGGGGGGGGAAGGCTCTTCTAATCCTACACTTGAATCCACACACAGTTTCCTCCCGAGCCCGTCCAGTACAAGTTCAAAGTTAGAAGTCGTTCATTGACCTTACAGTTACAGATCAAACGACCATTGGGTCTTTTTATTTCCACGTGCAGTTAGTCCTGGGACACAACTACCACTTCCTGCGGCATGTGGCAACACTCACTTTCAACACGCGTGGGATCCGTGACGTAACACATCCCCAAAGACCTGAAACTACCGAGCACGACTAGGTGGGTGGTTACAGCAGTGGGTGTTTACAGCAGTGACTGGGACTTTAACAAAGGCGAATGGTAGGCCGTAACTGTTACCGTCTGATTTATACGACAATAAATGCTTTTTTTTGGTGTGCTCTTCTGTTACCTTATTCGTACATTTATTGTGGCAGCGAGGCACGTAGTCTGTTCCAATATAGACGGTGTCCGTCACTGTAAGAGGGTTGGAATATAAACTAAATTTAAATAGTGCAGTTTCGAAATCTGAATAATGCCCATTTTATTACTCAATTATAATACAATGCTCTCCTCAGGACTTGTTTTGCCACTTTATTCAAACACCGACCCCGCACAACCAGTTTGGTCTGAGACAAAAAAAAGTACACAACTAGGAATAACAATGGCCTCTGTATACAAGCATTTTTCTTACAACTTTCGTAACACCTAGGAAAATAGTAGTGCATAATTACTGAATTTACTGACAGATGGGTTTGCGTGTTGAAAAGACGTAGCATTTTCAAATTAATTTTGGCGCACTCTGTATATCGGGTATGGGAGAATCAGAAACCTTTTTAAAGTTGGACTAAAATTCTCACGAATGATGCCGGCGATCTTAGTTTTTCTTGTACTTACAATTTATTTAAATGGTGGCGTTATATTTGTTATAAATAAATAATACACTATTGATTATTGATCCGTTTAACGTTGAACAGTTGAGTAATGGAACTAATGAGCAACGAACTGCTGATCGTGGAACTGTTGAGTTATGAGGAGCTCATCATGGAACTGTTGAGTTATGAGGAGCTCATCATGGAACTGTTGAGTTATGAGGAGCTCATCATGGAACTAATGAGCAACGAACTGCTGATCGTGGAACTGTTGAGTTAAAAGGAGCTCATCATGGAACTGTTGAGTTATGAGCAGCTCATCATGGAACTGTTGAGTTATGAGCAGCTCACATGGAACTGTTGAGTTATGAGCAGCTCATCATGGAACTGTTGAGTTATGAGCAGCTCATCATGGAACTGTTGAGTTATGAGCAGCTGATCATGGAACTGTTGAGTTATGAGCAGCTGATCATGGAACTGTTGAGTAATGAACAGCTGATCGTGGAACTGTTGAGTTATGAGGAGCTCATCATGGAACTAATGAGCAACGAACTGCTGATCGTGGAACTGTTGGAGTTATGAGGAGCTCATCATGGAACTAATGAGCAACGAACTGCTGATCGTGGAACTGTTGAGTTATGAGGAGCTCATCATGGAACTGTTGAGTAATGAACAGCTGATCATGGAACTGTTGAGTTATGAACAGCTGATCATGGAACTGTTGAGTAATGAACAGCTGATCACGGAACTATTGAGTAATGAACAACTGATCACGGAACTGTTGAGTAATGAACAGCTGATCACGGAACTGTTGAGTAATGAACAGCTGATCACGGAACTGTTGAGTAATGAACAGCTGATTACGGAACTGTTATAAA
>MUZC01000341.1:628499-641497 GCA_002072015.1 Radix auricularia | reverse complement strand
TAGTTAGGAATGAGTATAACATGTAGAGCACATGGAGCCAATGGATCTGTAGTTATGAGTGAGTATAACATGTAGAGCACATGGAGCCAATGGATCTGTAGTTATGAGTGATTATAACATGTAGAGCACATGGAGCCAATGGATCTGTAGTTATGAGTGAGTATAACATGTAGAGCACATGGAGCGAATGGTTCTATAGTTAGGAATGAGTATAACATGTAGAGCACATGGAGCCAATGGTTCTATAGTTAGGAGTGAGTATATTAGTAAACAATAACCGAGAAGCTGGCAATGAAGTCAAACACAGTATTTGATCATTGATATCAAATATCAAACCCATAGAAGAAAGCATCTCTAACACTAACACACGTGTAATGATTGTTGGGGATTATGTATGTAGATAAAAATTGAGTGTGCGTATAAATATGTATCTATGCGTGTGTCTCAATGAGTACATGTGTCTTATGACTGTGTGGGTTTATGCGTGTATTTCTAAGATTGCGTGTGGTGGAGAAATCACATCACGTCTTGTGGTTGTTGCCGATAACATTGTCAAAGCTCCCACCCGTGAACAAGCAAACTGCCTTGCTTGTCACTTGTTGACATAAAATTCACGAATCAATACGATGGCGGGGAGACAGTGTGTTCACCACACATGTTTGGCCTTATGGAAACAGAACAGCGTCAAAAGGGACAGCAATGAATGAACAATTATAATAACCGTAAAAACTGATCCACACCTTTTTTTTTAAAGAATCCCTTTGCATCGTCTTGTCTCTTTCTGTCTGTCGTGGTCGGTCGGGCGGGCGGAAAAACAAAAGTGAAAAATGGCCCAATTCCCGTGATACTATTGAGCTGAAATTTAGGACATACAATTGCATCACCTAACAATGCATTGTATTGAAATTTCAGAGCGATCGAAAGTACAGTTATTAAAATAATGAATTTTTAATATATATCTATGAATCCGTCTGCTAGAGGATTGTTGACCTCCACGGTCCACTGCATTTCAATCCAGCCATAGAAGACCACACCCCCGTGTTTTACAGTAAGGGGAGTTCAAACACGTTCAGTCTGTAAATGTTTGGGGCGCGGTGAGTGCTATATTAAACATAATCAATACTTTAGGGTTCTGTATAAGGGATTTATATAAGGGATTTATAATCAATTTATATTCAAAAACTTTGTTTTTACGGGGTGTTTAATTCCGTTCTAAAACCAAGGACATGACGGGTTTCAGGAACATTGCAACATCAATAGGATAGTCTATAACTGTGATAAGTCATGTCCTCGCTACATCTTGAGAACGCTGCTTCACTTGCCCCATCGAGGCCTGAAAATGGAACTTACTCTCCATAATTACCCTTTCCACAACAAAATGTTTCCAAGTTTATATTTAACTAAGTCCACATTGGTCGATGTCCATTAGAGTGATGAGGTATAATTCCCAAACTTAGCACTATTGTATGGAGCAGCTATAGCTACAATTATTGGGAAGAGGCGGTCACAAATGTGTGGTTAACAACAATCAGGACCCAGGCCATGCACGCACCTGACAACACTTAATTCGTTGTTTTTTTTTTCTTTTTTTAATGTTCATGAAACATTGAGTACAAGCAAAACAACCATGTATCGCATATCCACTCAACAACACTTAGTACGGTTTTGATTTGAAAAAGAAAACAGCTTTTACTTACCAAGAAAACATTATGGTCCACCTACTCCAGAGCCTTTTCTCGGTTTCAAAAATAATCAATCTTCACCGCATGCAGAACTTGCTCTCAGCTGTTGCAAGGCAACACGTGTCCACAGCCCAACATAAACAAGTGACGTGTGTAGCACCGCGTGAGGCGCACCGAGATGGATCATAAAGGTGCAATGTACCCGGTATCACAATGGTGCTGCTCACCGGACCCGGTGATGTGGAGACAAGTGTTTCACACACGCGTGCTGTGCTGCATCGTCGGCTCAGACCCGGTGTGCTGCTAAACGTGTGGTGAACACAAACATACACACACACACATGGACTTATGTCCCTAAAGCCGGGCGTGTAAGTGTAAGGCGGGACCCAAGTGTTGTTAACGCTGGCTGTGGCTGCGGTACTCACAACAAACCGCTAGCGGCCCACTTGCCGACGGTCCTTGTTTACTTTCATTTTGAACACATCACACAACACAAATACCGGGAAGGAACAAATTTGACGACCAGACTTCATGTTTGTGTGATGTGAATATGTCAACACAACGCAACAGACCTTTACCCAATATTACTTCACGCGCTCAGATGGCTATGGGCGACTGGTGTTAAAAAGCCACCACTGCAACATTTACATATCATATAGAGACACACAGCAACGCTATCATAGCCAGCAGAATTATATGCCGCTGATCCACGCTCAGAAGTGAACACTCGCCTATTCCTATTTTATCACAGTAATGAAGTCATTAACATTGATGTGATGTTTTCCTCGCGGTGCTCGTTAGGTGTAAACTTAAAACATATTACAGTAATTACTGTGTTCATTTATTGTCAAGTAGGGGACGCCTCTGTTAAAATTCTGTCGGCGTTTTCAAACACATCGATAAATAACTCAACTATTGACAGGGAGAGCGCGAGTCATTAATCGATAGACGGGGACATTCCCACATCTAGATAACTAGACGGTGTTTGGACATGGAAAAACGGTCGGGGGGGGGGGGCAACAGTAAAGTTCATTGGCAAGGGTATACTCAATCATCATTATTTGATAAGTAACAGCCAAAGGCGAAGTTAAAGGAGGTAAAACGGGGGGGGGGCAACAGTAAAGTGCGTTGGCAAGGGTATACCCAATCATCGTTATTTGGTTTAGTAACAGCCAGAGGCGAAGTTAAAGAAGGTAAAACGCGGGAAAACATTGCATTTTGGAAATCCTTTCAACCACAATAGAATTTAATAATAATTTTAAAAAACAACAGCAAACCAAATAGCTCTCTGAATAATTCCTGCAACCCCCCCCCTCTCAACAGCTCTATTCACACGCTTCTGAATTCATCATTCTGTAAAAATGATGACGGCTTTCTTGTATTGCGCCTAAACTATCCATGCTAGTTCTAAGTTCTAGCCAAACATGATGACGGCTTTCTTGTATTGCGCCTAAACTATCCATGCTAGTTCTAAGTTCTAGCCAAGCATGATGACGGCTTTCTTGTATTGCGCCAAAACTATCCATGCTAGTTCTAAGTTCTAGCCAAGCATGATGACGGCTTTATTGTATTGCGCCAAAACCAACGCCGCGCAGCAGTTTAGAATTACCGCACAGCAAATTTGGTAAAATATTGCACATAAAATGGATGCTGTGCAACTTTGCACACGAGTTTTCTCACACCGCGCACGGACCAACGATTTACGCCCCTGCAAAAAATACCGCTTTTATTGGCCGCTGGGGACACCATGAAAACACACTGGATAATTTGTATTCAATTAACTAATCATGATCATCACGGTCTACAGTGGACTGACTCAATAGTCTTTATCAAATCCATCCCTAAGGAACAAGCCTTTAAAGTCCTGGCATGCCCCCCCTACACACACCACTACTAGCTAGAGTTAGGTATTCTCGCCTATGTGTAATGAGCAAAAATTATAGCTAGAAAAATAAGAGCTTATTTCGTTCACATACATGATAGCCACTTTTGCTATCACTCGTCAAAACACGTCTTAGCACAGTGTTTCTAAACCTGTGATGGGGCGAACCCAAGTAGTGCGAGTAGTTCTATTATAAAAGAACCAACAATTTGTACAAATCTGTGGGTTTTATAAATGTGTGTATAAACATTAGCCATGTAATGTGATCCAATCGTTTTCGATACATTTTAAAAAAATAAGTTTGAGTTTGTTTTTTCAAAGATTTTTTGTTTCTTTCTTAGAGTCCCATTCCTATAAAAAAAACGACATGGATTGCTACGTTTTAAAATTCCACCACGAGCCATGGGCAGCGGATTTGTTTTCTAAGCGAACCTGAGAAATAAAACTCCGAGACTTCTAATCGTACTCATGAAATTCACACTTTCCCTACCCTCTCCACCAGAGTAGGCTACTTATGTTTTATTTTTAAAAGTCTACAGCGCTTTCTTGCACTTTATAAAATTAATTTAAGTTGATACGTAATTATTCCTGATTTCGTTTCCATACTTGCTTTACCTTCAGGATGAATACGAGCATTCCTGGGCTGTAGACCGAATACAGTTTCTTTAGATGACACGTGAGTTAATGCACATATAGAGCGCGAGTGGTGGTGTAACGAAAGGAATAGTTTTTGAAAAGTATATACATATATAGAAATACTAACTCATTCACATACCAAAAATTAATTCGTGAAATCGGATTCAGCGATTTCACACCGAATGATAAGGAATCCTTCTCGCCACTAAACAATCGGCTTACAAACTATCATCTCAATTCTATGTGTGAATCTGACGCCGCGATGTTCACCATCAAGAATTACAGCCAATCATATCGACTATGATATCAGAATAGGGCCCAATGCGGTTAAATAAGGGGCGGCGGCCGTCAGTCAACCTGAAGCACGTGGGCTGAAGATTCAGTAGTAGCTGGGCGAGCTTCGGATCAGCTGAGTCTAGACATGTAGTGTAACTCCATAGGGCGAATCCGTGGCCGTTTTTTTAGGTACGAACAGAACGAAATATTATCACAAGACGCGTATATTTCTAAATCAAAAGAATAATTACTTCATTAAGTTGCCAACGAAATTCATTACAATAATGTATTCGCGAAAATCGACACTGCGATCCAGAATGCGTCCTACACACGGTTCATCACCTGCACTTTTTTTAAAATAGTTAAATTCCAACAGAAAATGTCCTCATTGTAAAAAACCGTGACAGCTTTGATCCAGGTCCCAGAAGCCGGGCCACCGTTGCTGCCACACGTCCAGAACAAATGACGGGTACCGGTGCACAGGTAGAGTAAGGGAGCTAGAAAGTTAGTGGCCGGCTGCAGAGACACACACGCACGTCACCCTGATGTTTTCTTAGAAGACGTGACGACATGGAATAATCGATGACGGAGGGGGGAAACTCCGTGACGAACTTAAAAGTCGTGAGTTCGATAGCCGAGCACGAGTGTGAGCCTAAACAGGCCGAGAAGGAATAAGGTTTTAAGAAGAAAAAAAAAAAAATATATATATAATGCTACAGCGTCGACCAAATGAAATTCACGTTGCAATATTCCTATTCGGATCAATTCAACGATTGCGGGCACCTGGCTGGAACGTCGCACGTTTTAAGCCGACGGAGGGAGTTTTCACCTGGCTCAGTTGGCACGTAAAAAAAAAGTAAAAGGTGGAGGGGAGGGGGCTATCTGCACGCGCCTTGGTAACCATTCAGAGCTCCAACTGCTGGTCCAGCAGTTCGAGAGGGCAGGGGGATCGGAAAGGGTTAAACACATTGAAAGATGGCCAAAATTTGCGGTGTAAAGTGCTTCACAGATAGCAACACCGTTCAAGCCACCCCACCCCACACAACCACGGGTTTAACTAAGCCTTAGAAAATAATAACCCTAATAAGTCTGAGAGCTTTAGAGATATAAAATGTTCGATACCGATCTCGATTACAAAAGCCCTTCAGATGTTTTTTTCTCCCTCCAAAAGTTCAAGACAAAAGCGTTTGTTTGTGGGTTTTTTTCATTATTTTTTTTAAAATTTCTGACTTTATCTAAAAAATCTCACAGTAACTACGAGCTCGTTGAGTTTGTCATTATTTTGTATTGGGTCGCTTTGTGTCCAGGTTTAAACAAAAGACACACCCTACCGTGGATCGTGGACAAAGTGAAGTACTGAGAGCTAATTAAACTTACAACACAGACGGTAGCTCGTTAGCCCCCATTGACTGGTCATCAAAACTCGAGCCGCCCACAAGAGTCAGAGACTGAGACTGAGATCAACAAAAAACGGAATCTCTATTTTTTCTTAGGTCGGCCAATCTACTTCCTGGTTGTGAGATAAGAGATGTTCGACGGCGCATGGAAAAAGAGGGTGTGTGGTGGTGGGGGGGGGGTGGGTGGCAGATGTTATTTACGTCTCACTGGGAATAGGCAGATAAATAAGGAAATCAGATATTTTCCTATCAGGAGGGAGGGGTGGTAACCGGCGTACAGATAAATTCCAAAATGAACACCAACAACAGCTAGGGGCTGTTGGCGGTATTTGGTTGAAAGACAAAACAGAGCATTAGCATTATGGGGGGGGGGGCACCGGGTCAAAAAGATTATCAAGAGATGCAAAACATGTTAACAAAATTATCAAGGAATACATAGCATGTCAACAAAATTATCAAGAATGGCGTGCACAGTTTTTTTTTAAAACTATGACATGAACTTAATATTAACAAACATATCAAAAGTTAATACAGTGTCGTGTTAACAATTAAAATGACAAGCTTCGAGCTCCACAAGAAGATGGTGGGAAGGTTTTTAAACACACATTAAGTCGAGTATAAATGTCCGATTATGGTTATACAAGTTATGTAACATGGATGGTGTATTTTGGGGCAATATATTTTGTTTGTCTATCAGGGTGAAGTTGAGGTTTAGATTTGATCTTAATAGAAATAAAATTCAGAGGAATAAAGAAGGCCACCAATTTTCTAAGCGACACAACGACTATATATATATAGCCCATTGGAAAGAAAGGTAATTATGCAGATATTAGCTCAGCGAAGATGGGTAATTGAATAGAAACACGCAAGAAATGGAAGGAGTTCGAGAGAATTTGAGCACTAGATCTATAGAAAGAATAAGATCGCTAGAGAGATTTAGAGAAACAGAGAGGGAACGCCGGACGGTGGAAGCAAGGAGAGACACAGAAATAGATGAAAGAAAGGGCGATCCTTACGGAGATAAAAATGAAGACACGTATATCTCAGCACGCGGCTATGACGTACCAAAAGCCTGTGATACGACAATTATTGATCTGAGCACAATTTCATTACCATTTATTTTATGTTGTGAATCATGGTTATTAGTTTTCGGGGTGTGGGGGCAGGGGATTAGGGGAGGGGGAATTAATGACTAGAAAGAAAAGGGGAAATAATCAGGGTTCAAGGTCATAGATAGCAAATAATTTTTTTTAAAACAACAACATAGTTTATATTCTGTATCAATAATAGACAACAAGAGAGATAGCGGGATAGCATGGGGATAACAAGGCGCAAGGAGAGTGAGGTACAGCAAGAAGAATGAGGGACTACAAAGCGAGTGATGGACTGAAAGGATAGTGAGAGGCTGCAAAGATTAAGAGGGACTGCTAGGAGGGTGACGGAGAGCAAAAAGAATGAGGGACTGCCAAGGAGAATAAGGGACAAGGAGCATGGGGGACTTCGATGATAATTATGGACTACAATGAGTGTGAGGGACTACAAAGAGAGTGAGGGAATGCAAGAAGAATAATGGAGAAAGAAGTGAGGGACTATATGGAAGGTGAAGGACTGCAAGGAGAGTGAGAGCAAATTGGAAACATAACTCCAGCCATTGACATGCTTCCAACGTATCCTCTTCATTAAATCCATCACGGAGGGCAGACAGCCGTCATGTAGGACAGGGAAGCTGGTTGTTCTATATGTTGAAAGTTAGTATTTGCTATTGTCTCTTGACTCAGACCAGTACCCAGACACAACTCATGTAGGAAACCATTTCCTTTAACGTGCTCTGTAACTGTCCTGCTCTCCCGTGAGGTCAGAGTATTACGGGTGGGTTAAGAAAGTTCACTGTGTTGAAAGTCTGTGTGTAGCATGGCTGCTGGGCCTGGGGACTCTTAGACTATCTTGCAGAATGTTTTTTTTATTAAAGATTTACTTTGTATTTCCCCAGTGTTTGTCAGTCTGTATCCCACTTTTTGTTGACACACGTGACACCATCGCCCAGTAGGTTGATCGTCTGTCCGTGCTGAGCTCAAAGGTCGCCTGAGTTGATAAGACACAGATTAACAGCTCCAGGGTGTTGGGTGAAGGTCATCAAGCATTGTGAAGGCGGGGGCGTGGGTGAAGAAGTCCTACGTGACCCCCTACTATAGCGGTAGTTGGTCATCTGGTGTTTCAGCTGACCAGAGCGTTGGATTATTGTGTGTTTGTTGTGAAGATAAGATCAATATAAGAATTTTTATTTATAATAGAGGATTGTAATGAGACGACACATAAACAAATGTGGATAGATCTATATCCAAATATAACGTGCAAGATGGTACAATGACTAAATACAATTGATTTAGAGCTTGTATATGTATATACAAGATTCTTTGTTATAAAAAATGATGATCCGGACGTTTCTTACTCATGTTATAAAAACGTTTAAACTTTGCTATAATTTGCAGTACCTTTAATCTAGTTTTTAATAGGTCTTATTAACATTCTTTATTTGTTCGTGCGTAAGTTTCAACGGAATTTTGCTGATCCATATGTGTAGATAAAATTGTACGATCAGTGTGCCACTAGTGTCGATGGAATCAGATCTCTAAAAAATGAGGATGTGAGCGCATGTTGTTACTGAAAGAGCCCAATGAAAATACTAATAATGAAATACAAGCTTCGTTTCTCTGTTTGCGTAACTTCATAAATCAATGGCGATGCCGGCGATGCCAAACCATTGTTAAAATACACATCTAACCGTGATGAGACGAAATTCCTCTGCTGGGTACAGCTGACTTATTTCAACAATAGCTAAAAACGATGCCGTTTAGCCAACTGTTTTATAACTAAATACATCACTCCACATACTGGGATTATATGCTCACACCCTGTAATAAAACGTTATTATAGAAAAATACTTTTTAAAATTTAGTATAACATGTGGACTGCATAAACTCTTAGCAATATATCCACACAGATGTTCACTAATGGTGGTCGTACACTAAATAATATGTTATACTTCGGAACATTTGACAACTCAGAATTAAAATTCTCTGTGAACTTCACCTCGTTCCCGGAAGCTATGCCAGCAATTAAAGAAAAAAATAGAAGAATAAGATTGGTGGAAGATAATTACGAAGCTAGCATGCGCTCACGCACACGAAAGAATCCCCTTCGTGTTTCAGAAGTGTGCCATAATACGATTTAAGCATTTACAGGACATGTTATTAACATAATTTGTATCGGTCTTTTAGGTGGTCAAAAAATAAGCCTTAACCAAGAAAGCCGCTGGGCCACCGAAGCTGAAAAAAAATATTTGCCCTCTCAGAAAAAAAAATTAAAAAATGGCTCACGCTTAAAGTACTTTGATGATATACAAAACGTTCATGTTGTTCAGGCCAGTTGATATCACTCTTAACACTGTGACAAAACGTTCACGTTGTTCAGGCCAGTTGATATCACTCTGAACACTGTGACTAAATGTTCACGTTGTTCAGGCCAGTTGATATCACTCTTAACACTGTGACAAAACATTCACGTTGTTCAGGCCAGTTGATATCACTCTGAACACTGTGACAAAATGTTCACGTTGTTCAGGCCAGTTGATATCACTCTGAACACTGTGACTAAATGTTCACGTTGTTCAGGCCAGTTGATATCACTCTTAACACTGTGACAAAACGTTCACGTTGTTCAGGCCAGTTGATATCACTCTGAACACTAAGACTAAATGTTCACGTTGTTCAGGCCAGTTGATATCACTCTTAACACTGTGACAAAACGTTCACGTTGTTCAGGCCAGTTTCAAAAATTTTAGTTGACATATCACGAGGTTCATTTTATGTCTTAAAAGCGGTATTCCTAGTATGTGAAATAACATTTGACAGAAAAATAATGATAAATATAATATCGTTGTTGGTGTACGTAGTCAGTGGTGTTCTGAAATGTGGTAATGTTTACTTGCTGTGGTCTCTGTTTTCATTGGAAATTTGATGGAGATCTTGTCTGAATATAATAAATTTATTAGTCTATTAAATGTACTTACCGGGAAGGATTGCAAAAAAGGTTTGACCCAATGAATAAAATACATGGGAGTATTAGTTACAAGTATCCGGATTATAGGGAGTATAAAACGAAATGTTTGAATAGTCTGAATGGTCACTTTCAAAGTATAAGAGATAAACAAATGGACTGTAAAAATATAAAAGACTTTTCAAGAAATTATAAATCATAACACTATCTGATAAAAATTGGGAATATTTAAATTTAATACTAAAAAATAAAATAAAAGTTTTTTTAAAAAATATCTATAATATTATTCACCTCAATGACTTTGCTTAAATTACGCCTCTAAAAGTCTTACAATTTCTGTTCCCTTACGGTTTGCCTTTAAACGGCATGAACTATAGTAGTCAAAAAATGACCACAGAGTGATCAGTGATAGATAACTTCGGTAGATGGCCAGTCTGGTATAGCGTGACAAGAATCTGTCCCTTTGAACCGTTTTTAGCAGCACCAGATTAGATGAGATTGGAGCCTGGTATGACGACAGGACAGTCTCCCCCCCTCCCCCTCTCACTCACCCACAATATTTTAAGACACATTGTCAAACCCTTGAGAAAACCAGGAATAGCCCAGTCCGACTAGTTATTGAACAGCTACGGTAATGACATGAAACTGAACACGTTACTTGCGTGTTCCACTTGCCAATACGGAGATCGTCTTACTGGGTCAGGCGAAACAAAGTGCCAACAGAAACTTGGGTGATAACCAAACAAGTAATAAAAACTCGAATGAGTATTTAAACTCAATATCCAACCATTTTTATTCAAGGGAAATGATTCTAGATTACAGTAACAGTCATTATAATCAATAAATCTGAAAGTAAACAAAAGTATTGATATCTTCAAACTGCTCCTAAACTTACGGGAGTCATACCAAAAGAGATTTTTCAAAAATTCATTGACCAACATTGATCTAAATATTATTGCCTATCGTTTGGCGTTTGTTTAAACCCTATGGTTGGCATAAATTGACAAAATACTGATATATTTTCGTTTATATATAATATATTTCCCCCCAGGAAATCCAGTAAACCTTTTCGGGATTTTTTTTTTGACTCGTGCACATCCTTGGGACCTCCTTAACATATTTGCAAAAGACCCGAACCGAAATTTGATATGGTTCAGGAGTAGTTGCTTGTGTAAGCTCGGACATACATAAGGACAGACTTTTAAAATATATTATAAACACAATTCGACCCATGGGGAAATAGCGCTAAAACAGGAAAGGATATGATATGCTTAGGTTAACCTCATATGGTGTTTAGGTGATAAAGACTGCGTCCTCAATGATCGAGGTAGAGCTGACAGAAGCAGCTAGGTTCTGTTCTTTAGACAAACAAATAAGTCCAAACTCGATGTCGGTAACATGAAAATAAATTTATAAAACAATAATTAAAAAAAAAAAAAATTACGCAGTGTTCTCTCTAACTGGTCGTTTCATCACGTTTCATTAAGAAAATATATGCACATTCAAGTACACACATGTTGACACAACAGACGCCCTGACCCCGGTCCAAGGTGAGGGCCGTACAAAGTTCATCTACCCTCACCTATCAGGAACTTATGTTTCATGAAAGCGTCTGGCATAAATTCTGACCGTACAGTTAGGGCCGTGAGCAGAAGTAACAAAACGTTGACAAAACCTTTCCGCCAAATGAATCAACTTTTAGCTATGAGGGTGTCAGGTCAGACAGGTATATCATTACGGGCGTGTTTGACCAAAGAGCCAATGACACGAAAATTTTAAAGGTCCCCTTTAAATTTAAAATAAATTATATTAACGTGAAAACTGGGGAAAAGACACTAACTCACGGGACTTAACTTGACAAATACGCTGGGTTACACTAATTTAAAAAACAATATTTTTTAATTTAAAACGCCATTTTACCGTTTTTATGGTGTTTAATAGTTAATTACAGCCATTGTGACATCCATCTCAAATAAAAGCATACGTCCTGAGATCATTTCTTACAGTCATCTTGTCTCACAAAAACATACCACACACGTCCAGCACCCTGCAGCTGTCCACCCATAGCTGGCTCCTAATCTATATTAAAGTATCTATTCACCGAAAGCTTTACCGAGAATCCAATGGCATCTTAATTGGATTTCCGAGAAATCGATTGGCTAATTCGATCCAGCAACAAGCCACCGTTGAGCGTAGAGCTGGCGTCCATGACAGGGTGGCTTTGCTTGAGCCAGGCAGTCAAGAAAATGACTCAAGTGCTATACGTTTAATTGTGGTTGGGGGGGTGGGGGTTACCTACGAACGATTATATGACTGAACCGTTACAACATTCTCACAGGGACTCTCTTACTGTGATAATGCCAAAAGGAACGAATGCGTAGTATATTAATCAGTCATAGATTTCTTTCGTTTGATTTTGAATTTAAATAAGTCTTCTCCATTTTCGATGATGACCACGCAAATAATTTCTTTTTTCTTCTTTAACAGTTAATAGAAAGTATATACTAGTTTTTAGTGATCAAAGAGTGAGATAATGACCAGGTGTGGGATTAATGACGAATGTTTGGGATAATTGACAAAGATTTGGGATTAATGACAAAGGTGTGTGATAAATGACAAAGGTGTGGGATTAATGATTGAAGTATGGGATTAATGGCTAAGGTTTGAGATTAATGACCAAGGTATGTGGTCAATGACTAAGATATGGGATTAATGATCAATGTATGTGATTAATGACCACGGTATGGGATTAATGATCAATATATGAGGATAATGTCCAAGATAAAGAATTAATGAATACGCAGATGTTTGTGTCTTCAAAATTAGTGCTACCATTTAATCCGACAGCTTCGACATCTGGTACAGACGAACAAACACATTTACGGGCTAAATATATATTTGGAAAAAATGTTCACACTATTTTAAATCTGAGCTTACTGGTGGTTAAAATGTGAATATTAATTATTATTATTATTATTAATTTATTTATTTTTTTATTATTTTTTTTCGGGAGGGGGGGGGGTGACGTTCAGATTTGGGAAAATGAGTCCGCGTGGAAACGGTTCCGAA
>MUZC01000341.1:599267-628291 GCA_002072015.1 Radix auricularia | reverse complement strand
ATGTATTTACTTTAATTATAAAACTATAATATTGTAAGAGATATATTTAAATATAAAAAGTTCAATATAATGTCAATGAATTTAAATTTTTTTATTGTTAATTAATTAACAACAATGTGTTTTTTTATATCATTGTCCTTATAAAACAGGTTACTTAAAGTTTTCACGTTTGTCATGTTTCCTTTAGATGGAGAAGTTTGTACGTAAAAAACAAAACAAAACAAGGTATTATTAATTATTAATAAATAATTATTTATTAATAAATCGAAAAAAAAAATTGAACCATTTTCTTTAATTTTAATTGCTATTTTATCTTATTATTTAGCGATTAAAATAATTTTAATCGATAAAAATTTTTACCGATTAATCGAGAAATTAATCGGTAATTTCCGCAGCCCTAGTTTATACAAATATTTACTGAAATCTCATGAGTTTAATCTCCGATTGCATATGCAAAAATAATATTTTTTTTAAAAAATTAAGTGGAAGTAAAAAAAAAAAATTAACAAAGAGATTCTAAAATATATTTACAAAAAGAGCCCGCCAAAAATTTCCACAAACCTTTAGTACATTCAATGAAGTATATAATAAATTATATATAGACCCACGTCCAACTCCAAAAATGGTTTTATTTTTTAATTAAGAGCCCTGGGGAGAAGGGATTGTCACCAATCTAGCAGCCAAATTATGACGATGCACGACATGATACAAGTTGATGATAACGCGAACAATATCTGGACGTCACTTACATATTACACGGACACGAGTGTTGTGTCCACTCGAACACCTTATCAGTAAATCAAGAGTACGAACTAAATAAATTACACACACACACACACAGACACACACACAAACACCAGTCAAAACTGTCTTTTAAAGTCCAAACTTCAAAAACAACATTCTCAGTGAATTCCCGGCACAACCTTGTCTATATTTCTCCTGGAAACGTCAATGCACTCAATTTATCCTTAACAATCTTAATTATTTGACGTATGCCATTTTCAGAACGCTCACAGCGTCACAAAAGCGCACTTCGGTCGGCGGCCGCTGCAGATCAGCGGGGCGCTATAATTAGCAGGGGCTATTTTAAGCCAGACCTATAATCGAAGGGGAATCCAAGCACGCAGAGAAATGCCAACAATGTTCATTGTAAGTTGATGGAGTAGTAGAAATGGTTCGATCCGTTTCATTGAAAGTTGGTGGAGTAGGAAAAATGGTTCGATCCGTTTCATTGAAAGTTGGTGGAGTAGGAGAAATGGTTCGATCCGTTTCATTGAAAGTTAATGGAGTAGGAGAAATGGTTCGATCCGTTTCATTTAAAGTTGGAGGAGTAGGAGAAATGGTTCGATCCGTTTCATTGAAAGTTTATACAGTAGGAGAAATGGTTCGATCCGTTTCATTGAAAGTTGATACAGTAGCAGAAATAGTTCAATCCGTTTCATTGAAAGTTTATACAGTAGGAGAAATGGTTCGATCCGTTTCATTGAAAGTTGATACAGTAGCAGAACTAGTTCAATCCGTTTCATTGAAAGTTTATACAGTAGGAGAAATGGTTCGATCCGTTTCATCGAAAGTTTATACAGTAGGAGAAATGGTTCGATCCGTTTCATTGAAAGTTGATACAGTAGGAGAAATAGTTCGATCCGTTTCATTGAAAGTTGATACAGTAGGAGAAATAGTTCGATCCGTTTCATTGAAAGTTAATGGATTAGGAGAAATGGTTCGGTCCGTTTCATTGAAAGTTAATGGATTAGGAGAAATGGTTCGGTCCGTTTCCCGTTAATATATTATATGTTTATTATTATTTTAATTATTTGTGTGTGTGTTTTTGTTAATTTCAATACAGAAGGAACATGCTGATATGTCACTCCAATTCATTCATTAATATGAAGTTGTCGTTTCAGATTTTCCTGCCCAACAACATCGCCTTGGTCTGAGTTTTGTTGACACCTTCAAGGGGTAAGTAAATAGTTCAATATTCATGGTGACACCTTCAAGGTGTTTGGTCAGGTCAAAGACATTAAAGTGAAGGAGATAATGGGGAAAACTGTTAATTTATTTTAAATGACGACGTTTAAAAAACAAAAAGATATGTGGCTTCTGCGCTTTAATGATTTAGAAACATGACACCAAATTTCGTTTTTAACATCATAACACAAACTTAAGTTTTTACAATCATGACACCAACTTTAGTTTTTAACATCATAACACAAACTTTAGTTTTTACAATCATGACACCAACTTTAGTTTTTAACATCATAACATAAACTTTAGTTTTTACAATCATGACACCAACTTTAGTTTTTACAATCATGACACCAACTTTAGTTTTTACAATCATGACACCAACTTTAGTTTTTACAATTAAGACACCAACTTAAGTTTTTACAATCATGACACCAACTTTAGTTTTTACAATCATGACGCCAACTTTAGTTTTTACAATCATGACACCAACTTTAGTTTTTACAATCATAACCTGAAAGTATTTTTTACAAAAATAAGACAAGCAAATTCCCTTTAAACTTTAAATTAAACCACCTTCTCCATTATTTATGTCCGTTCGTTTCGGATGATCTACCTAACGCTTACTGTAGCCTACTATTAATGCCGCGATAAATTAATTTAAAAATTGTACTATTCAAATATTTTTTTTTTAACGAATGAAATAAACAGTTTTTGATATTAGACAATTTTGAGCCAATACCATTCTAAGATATCAGGGTGATAAGCTATTCAAGATTTCCTGCTTTATAAAATTATACATTTCATACTACACATGTATCTCGCACATATTTATATGTATACCGGTCTATAATTTTTTGGTCTAATAAAATCGCTCTTTTCCAACATCGCACATCACATGTAATCCACGGGACATAAGCCAGATGGCCTCGCAACAGATGTGGCTAAAATGCCTCATAAAACCAGCCGCGATTGCTGGCTGGTTGGTTCCAAGCAGCGGCGATTCTTAAAGTAAGAATCTGCACTCCCATTCCAGGGAACACTTCTAAAGAAAGATCACCAAGAGCAGTTTCAGCACTGATAACTGCCGATAAATTTAAATAGTACTTCAGTTCTTTGAGGCTGGTTGTTGTTTGAAATGAATTCACAGAAAAATGTTTTAAAGTTTTAATTTAGTTTGAACGTAACAATAACATGAATTAAAATAATTTAAAGAAAAAAAAAAAGGGAAAAAAATATCTTAGACTCAGACTTAGTTAGAGAGACAACATTCATTACAGACACAATTTATATGTATGCACCAATGGAAACACGATTGAAGACACAGTTTTTATTTTTATATTTGCGTACAAGGGGAAACAATGATTGCAGACAAAACGTTTAGAAGGACCCCAGGTGTTTATCCCACAATACGCCAATGGAACAACCCATCAGGTGAGAGCAACAGGCGCCAACAATGTTTACTTAACAAGACGTACATTCGCCCAGCAGCTCGTTTTGACGGATCAAAACACGAGGACAGACCGAGGGCCAGAACGGGGAACCACGCACGAGTTACATCACCAACAGAGAGGCGAGAAAATCAGGCTCTTTTGTTACATCTGTCATCGAATCATGTCCAAGTCAAACAATACAATCATATACCTCTGCCTGTCTGTCAATGAATCATGTTCAAGTCAAACAATACAACATATACCTCTGCCAGTCTGTCAATGAATCATGTTCAAGTCAAACAATACGATCATATACCTCTGCCAGTCTGTCATCGAATCATGTCCAACTCAAACAATACAATTATATACCTCTGTCATTGAATCATGGCTAACACTCAATATAAAAGCATATTTCTGCCTTATTGACTTTCTGTCACAGAATCGTGCCAGACTCACAAAATATAAGAATATACCTCTGCCACTCTGTCAAAGATTCATGTCTAACACACAAATTCAAGTATATGCAAATTCTCCATGTAAAACCGGCTTATGATTTCCATCACATAGAACCCTAGCTTTCTTATTTGATTCCATTAAACGCTGTTTGATCATGTGTTTTCCGGGGGAGGGGGGGACAACTTCCTACAAAGGATAAATTAAAGAAATAAACAGCTGGCCAAAAAGTTATTGGTATAGAGCGCATTTCAACGACACAAAATCTGTAGAACCAGACCTTTAGTAAATCTCTATTTCCCACTATATGGCGGCTACTCGTATTGCCATCATTAAAAAAAAATACACCAGAAACACCGTAACCGTTTGTTGGCGGTGTAGAAACAAATGCGGTGAGAAATTATAAGTAGACGTTGCATAAATGACAAAATTCGCGGGGCAATCCATGAAATGGCGTCATTGTTTTCCCGCAGAAACTGGACGACCTTCACTCGACCTTACGGTAAACGAGTAACAGGAACAAATATTTGTTGTCAGGTAACAACTAAAAGGCTCGCTTGGGGAGGGGGGAGGTGAGCCGAACACCCAGTGTTGTTTTTTGGGCGCGGTGTTTCATTAGTCACAGACACGCCCTAAACATAGCCGACAGGAGGACGATATCAATTTCTAACCCTGTGACCTTCACCTTTATTGAGTCAGGATACTGCATCCAAGGAATCGCGCCAGATCACCGTGGTAACATGTTTATAATGCAAATAAATATTGGTTCTATCAAATGTATCCCCATAGTAATGTGTCAATAATAACATATGAAATGTAAGCATCACTGATGCGACACTACGAAGTTGAACGAGTTGTGTCCCTTTTTAGTTTACAACCCTCTAAAAGCAAAGTTTTCTCCAGTTTGTCCACAATTATAATGGAAATACTATTATGTCATCGGCATTCTTCCTTCCCGACAGACGGCGGTGCATCATCGTTGGAATTCCTTGTATTGCTGAGCAGTCCTATCCTTGAGTGACAGTCTTTTCCACAGCTTTCCCCCCCCCCCCTTCTAAGTTTTGGCCTTTCCTTTAGCTCTTATATCTGTAGCCTACTCCATTCTTCGCTCCTCGGCTACTATGACGCCCTCTTTTAACAACTGTGCCACGCAGATCGGTCTTTTGCTTACATTCCCAGTATTACTTGCGTTTATTCTTTATTCTGGCGGCTTTCATATCACTCTGGCAGACATCTTTAAATCAGAGACGTGCATGGCGACCTGTCTTCTTCTTTCCCGGTGCCAGTTCTCCATATAGGAGGTCCTTGGGGATAATATTTTATAATCATCACAGAAATTGTTTCACGGTGTCCATTGTTAGCACATAAAACTGAATACACGTACTTTTAGAGCAGCGGTGTGGTCCAACGACCCGGCGTATAACGATGTTACTGAGTTCTCTCTCTCTCTGACGGGCCCAATCTGGTGTACAAATAAGCACCTAACGTAATAGTGTATGTCAGACGGTTTTTGTCGGTCACTATCAGACGTGGGTCGTACGACACACACTCCATGTGCACACCATGCGGTCATTAACCGCCCCGAGTCGTGTTTACCCGCGGTAGAGTAATTAGCAGCTCTTTCATTTGGCACTTCAAGAGCAGGAATTATTTTTAAAGTCAGTCTGTGTCTCCCCCGCCCCCCCTCTTTCCCACTTAGCTTTCTGTTCTTTGCAATGTTTGTATGTTGTTAATTTTGTGTTTGTGATTTCATGTTCAAATCCACCTGTGTTCTAGTTCCTGTTTCATGAGTCATTGATTGTGGCTGGGGATTCTACTATTACTACAACAAAAACAAGGCTAAGAGCGTAACAAGAGAGAATGATACATTCACCCACTTTGTACACAAACACTGCAGCGTGCACTGTGCTCTACTAGCCTGCAAATTATTATAAGCCGATTACAATTGTACAGAATCGTGATCACTGCACGAGGTATTACGAGAACCTCTACAACTGGCTGACATGTCGACAAGAAGGGTGGGGGGAATGACACAGGTTATAACAATGATGTAGCGGTGTTGTCCTGCGTGACAATATCAGTACAAGCCATCACTACTAAACACGTCACACGACTTGGGCAACGAAGGAAATCATTTGCTATTATCGCACGTGTCTCTACCAGGAAAATTCTCATCTTGGCAAAATGACCACAGCCGCTTGCTCTTTAAATTAGCTTCTACTAAAAACACGAAGAACTTTCAGCTGGTCTGATTGGCCAAATTTTTTCTCCAACATAATCAAAATAAGTTGTGTTAGTACGGCTCACATTCCAGGTATGAGCTGTGTGTCTAACTTCTACATTAGTCAGAAACACCAACAAACAAAAAAATGCTAATATAGTTAATCATTTTGGTTTTCGGCTGACGTTAAGAAGAAGGAAAAAAAAACATTTTCCAGCAAGCTTTATTCCTGCTGAAGGCATCCACGTAGAACCAGATGTAGAAGTTGGTAATTAAACACAATGCTGCATAGTGTTAATGTTAAATATCATGTTAAAGCCTAGGCCAAGCATTAGTTTAGTCAAAATATATGGGCGCATAATTTGCTTATATATGGTTGGAATAGGAGCAAGGTCATCAAATAAGAGCTTATTCCACTCTGAAATTCAACCGTAATTAAAAAATCTTTGTTTTACCACATTTTGGGGTGTATCGGTCGATTGTAAACAGGATATGCATGGTTACCGGCTGTCGAGTAATCGATTTGTGTGTGCTGAAAGGGGGGGGGGGTAGATGTGTGCGGATTAGTGCGTGGCGTAAAAATAAGGTTAGATATCTCCAACAGCTGCGTGTGGATATGAGCATACGTTTACAAGTTATTAATCACCGGTTTCGCACATTTGAAATTCCAATGATTTACCATCACAGAGCAAAGTATAGAAAATACGAGAAACATTGGTTGAAATGTATCTCTTTATTTCTTACTTTCACTCGCTATCCCTCCCTCCTTCTGTCTGCTCTCTTTCTTTCTCTATCTCTTTTTTTTCTCTCACTCCCCATCACTTCTCTTTCCCACTCTAACTCACTGACTCTTCTCTCTCTCTCTCTCTCTATCTCTTTCAAAGACGGTTGATAGAAATGGTGCTGTAAGCAAAGGAAGTGTTCCTATTGTAAAACGACAGAGCCTTATTTTGGCTGTTGTTATTGCTAGCATTTGTTGACACAAAGAAATGTTTACTTACATTTTCTGTGTCAGCGACGCGAACGCCTGGAGCAACATTTGCAAAGTGGTATCCCCACGACTCAGGTGGCTACGGCCTTTGTGGACATTTAGGAGCAGTGGCATGGTCGTAGCTTGCTGACTGGACACCTTCAGGGTGTCATTTGCACCATCAAGATTTGTCTTGCTGAATGAACAACAATTTCAGTTTGTTATTTCAATCATTTAGAGTTGGCTTGCTGAGTGGAAAACAACTTCAAATTGTCATCTGGGAGTGGCAAGAACTTCAATGTGTTTGAGGAGTGGCCTTCTTTATAAACATCGACTTTAACGTTTCATTTGTATCATACAGGGCTTGCTGAATGACGACTTCAACGTGTCGGGAGTGGCTTGCTGAATGACGACTTCAACGTGTCGGGAGTGGCTTGCTGAATGACCTGAATGACGACTTCAACGTGTCGGGAGTGGCTTGCTGAATGACGACTTCAACGTGTCGGGAGTGGCTTGCTGAATGACGACTTCAAAGTGTCGGGAGTGGCTTGCTGAATGACGACTTCGACGTGTCGGGAGTGGCTTGCTGAATAACGACTTCAACGTGTCGGGAGTGGCTTGCTGAATGACGAATTCAAAGTGCCATTGGGAAGTGACCAGCTACTAAAGATCCGCAATAAGATACGCAGTCAAGAAGAGAAAGCAATAAAATCATAAATAGAGGAAAATATCCCATGCCGAGTTACTTCATATAAATCGCTTGAAGGAAGTTTAAATTAAAACCAAATTTACTAAATCCTATTTAGGAATCTTTATCGCCAGCATTGTTTAGTAAACATGCAGAATTCTTTTGCTAAAAGTACATGCAGATTCTGAAATGAGTTGGGGGGGGGGGGGAGAGAAATACTTAAATTTTCTGTTTAAGGTAAATGTTGACGTTGTCATTGAGCAGCAGCACTGTCTCGCACAGGGTCGTATTGTTGTCCGCCCTCCTTCTGACTAATGATGGTTCGAGGATCGGTTAAAAAAGCTGGCCAAATAACAAAAAAACGCGTCGTCTCATAAAACTTCAACAATTTCCCGCGTTCCCTAGTGCGATTCTTCCGCTCCGCACAATCTCATGTACATATTTAAATATAACATTTTTTAAAAAAACTTTATACATATCAACACTGCACATGAATGACAAAGAACGCCGTTTTTCTATAATAAGACTGAGAATCCACAAAACACACTTCAGGGAACCTTTATTTTTTACCATGGAAACAGTAACCGCTAACACAATATCATTCGTGAATATCCTAGCTAAACGCTATACTACAGGATTATGAACATTAGCTTATACAACACCATTGGTGAATACAACTAGCCCAGCGATACCATCAGTACTAATGAACAAATCACACCCCTATACATTAGCAGCTCAAGGCAATCAGGGAAATGAATAAGCAGCTAAAGACGTCAACACATCACAGGTTATCTTCGCGAGCAGCTGTACGGAGGCCCAAACTTGGGACAAGTGTAGGTGGGTATACGTTGGACCTGAGATTAGTCATCGACTCCTTAACCACCTGAGCATGGGTACTTTTATGCTTACTAGTCATGAATAATATCAAATTGGAATGGCGGACATATTGTTGTTGGGGCTCATTGGTCGGGAGCGGCCTATACAATCAAAACATAAGGCAGTGGTCTACCTATCGTCAAACAATATCAGGATAATTTTAACAATGATGTCTAACGTTGAATTGTATAATATTGATTGCCATTAGCTCCCAGCCCGATTGAGAGGAAGACTTGCCAATACATGCACGGAGAGTGTAGCCTCATCAGGGAGACAGAAAGCAGAGAGAGAGAGAGAAATGATTGAAAAACTGCTAGAGATACGCGACAAGACGTTAAATTAGCTGCATGGGGAAAATTCAGTAGATAGAGAATAGAGATAAAAGGAAATGATTTTTCGGATCGCCAATGTACCACTCAGAAAAAAGAGGAAGTTTTGCCACTAGAGAAATTAAGGTTCAGAGAATGCACGACAAACGTTGGTTAGACTGAGACTAAGCATAAAACAATGGTTGCAATAAATAATACACATTTCTCGGAGTTCCTCAAATTTTATGCTGACGAAATATTAAACAGGGGGATAATCTTCATACAATGTGACTTAAACAAACTCAGTCTATCAATTACGAGACCTTTTCTAAAATATTTAACAAAAGACAGCACGGCTACTCAATCCAAGATTGCTTTGGGCCTTGACACTTTATAGAGTGAGCATTTTAACAGGACACATTATCCCTCTTTTATTGAATCCCTTTCATCTGAGCCCAGGAAAAGCTTTAAGCTAAGAAACCTAAAACAACCCCAAGTGGATTTAATTCTACACCGCTGATTAGATCTGCATCCTTCCCGTTATTTTAGGACCAAGTGCTGAGTCTGCACCTAATTGTGTCTATTATGACTTTTACTTGAGAAAAAATCTCAACCTGAGCTGGTGTGTGTACAAGTTGACAGCAAACACAATGTTACACAAACGTGGGAAAGACACCGATACATGCAGGTTCAAGGTCTGTTCATCGTCCCCGGTCATTGAGAGCGTTTGTTATCTACAGAGTTTGCTATCTTAATGGACTGAGATATGTACTGAAGGCTGGAAGTAACAATGCTCCATTGGTTATTAGGCTAAGGGTTTTAGCGGAACAAATTGATTGGACAACCTGCGTTAGATTTGAACAATCCTTTTTTTTTTTAACAATCGTTTATCAAATACCTGACGAGGATCGTGTGTTGCTGGGCTCAATTTAATTGGTATAAAGTATAAAGCAGAGGGCGATTATCTCAAATTCTGAACCAACTGAAGCTACCATCATTATCTTTGACCAACTATTGAAATTAAGCAATTATAAAAGTATTGTTAGATCAACGCCACGCACCTTTAGGTAGTCTGTCTACGCCAGCCGTTGTAATTCACAGCCAGGTATCGTTTGTTTATACATACTACTTTTTTTTAGTCTGTCTAACATCGTTAATCAGCAAATTTACGCCAGATAACGTTAGTCTGCGACAAAATCGTGTTAGTCCAAACATCTTTGGTGTTAGTCTACGCTGAAATTCAATGTAGGTGCGCAATCCGTAGATCACAAACCCCCTTTACGTAGTTCAATAATTAATATACATTTTTGCTATATCTTAGAAACATTCCATCAAGAATTGCACTTGGTTAGTTCGTAAAATATTAAAATTTCGGCAATGAAGAATAATACCAGATAAACATGCCTTTCATATTTCTGACGCAGTTCGTCTCTAAAGGAACTGGCGTCGTGACTAATGCCACGTAAGTGCCGTGTCTCAGAAAGTGCACTGTGTGACGTCACTGGTTCTATCAGAGAACAATAAACTCTCCACTCCAGACAATCACTTAGCCGCCACTTAAATAATGAACTTTCAGAGAATCGTAGGCCGTCATAGAAGACCGTTCCTGTTGACACCACTTGGGCTATCAGAGGGTGATCACTGGAGCTGTGAGACATGGAGTCAAGCACACGACGAGCTGAGCTTGGATCCATGTCGTGTAGTTGGGCCTTGAATCCGGGAAGGATTTTTTTTTTAAAAAAACATGGCTGGTGGACAACTCAAATACTTTAATATGTTTCATCCATGTATCAGGTCAGGGGAGGGTAAAACTGCGGCCCGTTGTGGCCCTCTGTGCGGCCCGTTATGACGCTCTGTGCGGCCAGTTATGACACTCTGTTCGGCCAGTTATGACACTCTGTGCGCCAGTTATGACACACTGTGCGGCCAGTTATGGCGCTCTTTGCGGCCCGTTATGGCCCTCTGTGCGGCCCGTTATGACATTCTGTGCGACCGTCATGGCGCTCTGTGTGGCCCGTTAAGGTACTCAGTGCGGCCCATTAGGGTACTCAGTGCAGCCCCTTTAGGCACTCTGTGCAGACCTTTATAGCCCCATGTGAGGCCCGTTATGGCATTCTGTGCGACACGTTATGACGCTCTGCGCGGCCCGTAATGACGCTCTGTGCGACCCGTTATGACGCTCTGCGCGGCCCGTTATGACGCTCTGTGCGGCCTGTCATATTAAAAAATAACAGGCAAAAACATTTAAATATTTTTTTTAATTCTTCGCGGGGACTTGAACCCAATACCTTTCGCATGCTAGGCCGATGTAATAGTCTCTACACTACGAAGTGCATGCTATGATATGAAGGAACAATGATACTGAACTAAAGAAGCATTGTTGGTCTCGATGACCCCCACCCCTGGCCACCACCTTTGCTTGCCACCCATAAACTGATTTTTCCACAAGCTAGGCAGTCAAATGGTTTGCAAGCTCTTCCTGTGTGGGCACGACATCCAGTTCTTCCATGGGAGGCATAGTGGGGATGTTATCTAGAGCGGTGCTGGAGACTGAGGTATATGCTGTTGTATACAGTTCCAGATAATGATCAACCCACCATTTTAGCAGTGGTGCCTTGACTTGGATAATTTCTCCACTGTTGGACTTGGGGGGGGGGGGAATTTCGACGTCAATGGGCCAGTTGCTTTTTTAAAAATATATTTTCGTACATGGCTTTAGCTTTCCCCATGTCTGCAGCTGACTTTATGCTGGAGCAGAGGTTAAGCCAGCATGTATTGGTGCACTGACGTGGTTATTTTTGGGCATGTTACTTGGCTGCTTTTGTAGGCCATAAGAGTTTTCCTTTTGGCTTCAGTGACAGGTTTTATCTTGTCCCAATGTGCATCAAAACATGGAATTGTGGAATTTTTTTTACCAACGGGGCCCATTAGTACCCACTATCCAGGGGCCCCAACATTTCTAGCGGCGGCCCTGCTACCGTGGTTGTGAAGTCTCGTGACACAATGACTAATCATTACAGTACAGAGATAAAAAGATATAGTAGGTGTGTTGACTAAAGACGTCTAATCCGACTTGAATGAATACTGACCATGTCCTAGCCACTTGACAGTAGTAATAGAATTCTGAGAATAAACAGTACCATTGCGTCAAGATTTGTGGGAATGAAACTTTTGACACGGAGTTGAACTTTCGTTCCGCCCCAGCACTGTTTTAATTTCTTCAAACAACATTTGTTGTTGTTGTCAGTGGCGTCACTAGAGTTGGAGTCACCCGGGACGGTAGCTCGTGGTGTCATCCCCTGAGGACGTAACCTATGGAACTCCTCCGAGTTTTCCAATGCCAAATAACGGGAAAATACAGAATTTTACATTTTGGGGTCGACCCCCTGATGGGCCCGGCCCCTCCGCACCCACCTAGCGACGCCACTGGTTGTTGTTGTTGCTGCTGCTTGCACGTCCTACTATGTGAGTAGAGTAACACTTGAAGGGGTAAGGGACTTCACTCCGCCTCTTGTCATTGGGATACTCAAGTTAAGTTGTGAGAATTTCTAAGTTCACTTGAAATGAATAAAGGAATGGCCTGTTCCGTCCTGAGTAGGAGGCTTTCTGAAGGTGATCAACGAACTCAATTAGCAGAAACATTGTTATGGCCTATTAACACGGACCTCGCGTACTTCGGCTAATAGTGTCTCCATATAAGGAACTAGGATTGCCGTCGTGACTAAGTAAATCTCGCTACTAAATTCGGGAACAGCTTTAGTTGGAAAGCGAAATCTAAAATATAAAAATAAGCAGTAAGCAATATTTATAATGCAAATGGTTACTAGATATTGGTAAGGCGTTTTACTTTTATAATTTATATTTCTAAAATGTAGATGCTAAATGGTGATAATGGTGGCGGTGGTTCCATTTAAAGTTTTTAGTGCTAATTGTCCGACAGCTCATCATCTTCAGAACTTGACAATAATTCTTTTTAAACATTATTTAAAGTTTATTCCATGTTTCTTTGTTATCATATTGCCCCAGTGATTAGCTTTGGTGCGCTGGCTTCGAAAGAGAGGACTCAAAGGGACTTCTTTCTGTGTCCATCCACTCCTGAAACTTTCAGATGGGGCTGTGTAGAGGAGCGCAGCCCCTTTAGATACATGCTTTGAAGTAATCAAAGTCAGTTCTTTCAAATGATATGGTGCATGTCCAGTTTAGATATTAATCGACTCTTTAACTTAACAGACATGACAGCGTGCAATTTAATTTTTCAATATAACGCCGTAAATCCAATAAAATCTACTCTATAAAATCTTATGTAAAAGTAAAATACACACAGAGCATTATTCGGAGATGAAAGGAATACGCATTGTCACGGTCAGATGTTATGGTGTGAGAATGACTGAGCGAAAACGTAGGGTGAATGATAAACAAAGCGTGAACACCCGTGGACTTGAATACTCGCTCACTATACTGTACGCCTGATGTTATATCTGTGGTCAAAAAGGGTGGACCTAAAAATCCCCCTAGACAGCGAGACCGCCACACGCATCAAATCACTAGACACTGACTCACGTCATTTTCTGCCCATCATTGCAGATCTATAGGTGTAAAAAGCTGCTCACAACACAGAGAGGTCAAGGTTAGACCGTTAGACAGTACAATAAGGGGCGTGGTCTTTTATAAACGAATTCCTGCGGTACTTAATTTTTATACAAGTACAAGAAACAGAAATCACAATAAGGGTTCCTTAAAGAAAACCTTGATTCTTTCTCACACAATTCTAAACATAATTACTTCCTAACAATGTCAGTAAAACCCACAGACTTTCCAGAGATTTTCGGTGACAACCTGATGAACCTTTCTAAGACTTTCAGCAACAACAATAAAACGCAGAGCCCTAAATACACTCACATACTTTTAGTTAGCACATCTCTAAAAGTCATCCGAAAATTTCATAACGATGTTAGTTTCTAAGATTGTGTTTGTTTCTTAGATTGTATTGGTTTCTAAGATTGTGTTAGTTTCTAAGATTGTGTTAGTTCCTAAGATTGTATTATTTTCTAAGATTGTGTAAAATATCCAAGAGACGACTCCGATAATCTGACGTTTCCGACATTTTGTAATTGGAGCAATGCGATAATATGTCACGGCAAAGTACAGCCAGCCAAAGTCCCGCCTCATTCTTTTAGTTAGAGTCATGATAAAATAGAACCAACTAACAAATAATGACATACCTTGAAAATAACAAAAGTTCAGTTAAGATAACGTTGCTGACTTGACCAAGCAAAATGATCAGTGATATAAATAATGAGAAAATGCAATTTTACTCCTGGCGCTGTTTTTTTTTTGTTGTTGTTATATTATTATTATATTCCTGAACGCCAACCCATGGTTCCCATGG
Organism: Radix auricularia; assembly: GCA_002072015.1. Taxonomy (NCBI): domain Eukaryota; kingdom Metazoa; phylum Mollusca; class Gastropoda; family Lymnaeidae; genus Radix; species Radix auricularia. Next base: position 613,988 of record MUZC01000341.1, on the reverse strand, counting down.
TTACACCATGTGACATTACAAGAGAGCCCAGAAAGTTCAGACAAAATATCGTGACTTACCAAAATTTGCCCTGGAACATGTAAAGGGTCTCGATGACGTAACTGAGACCACCTCCCCGCTTTCTATCGGACTTGAAGTAGTAGTTGATACTATCCATGGTCGACATGCACATAAAAAAACCAAACTACAGGAATCTGTCCTAGTTATGGCATGTCAGCGGACCGAAAAGTTCAAGATACTCTAAGTAAGAGATCCCGTGAGGACAGATCTGTGGTATCTTCCTTGAGCCTTGAAAAATATCTTGAGTTTGTGCCTCACTATACGGCTTTCGTTCAGGTGGTCTAAAGAATGTTGGTGTTAACAAATTGACAGACCTCCAAACAGAAAACTGTGGTGAAGAAAAATTGTTTCACCTTTCATATAGAATGTAGATCTACGAAAAGGTTTGGCTTGAAATTCCTTACCGCCCAACACCACCCCTAGCCATCCAATTTTTTAATGGGATACCTATGTATGTATGTATTTCTTAACATAAATATATTATCTTCATCTAAATTTGCTTAATTTTTAAAGCACCGATACTAAACCTTCCACAACATTAGAAATCAGTCATTTTTTTTTTAGTCACTAAGTCACTGGCGATAGAAAAAAAAGGCACCATGGAGACATCACTTTAAGATATTTTTTTTTAATTTTTAAAAATTTTAAAAATCTCGATCGCTGTGTCAGCACGATCGCGTGAACCTAACTTTGTAGACTGCTGTGCTCCCTTGTAAGTGTCCTAGGACCGATAAGACTACCTATAAACAAAACAATGACCCACGGCCACGTTGAATTAGACCTAAAACTGCTAGACTGTCAACTGAGAGGTCTTTTGTTCTCGGACCCCGAGGCCAATGTCAAACAGGTGCAGACTGTGACCAATTCGAGATGTTTGGCTCATGCAAATATCTCCTCAACAAAAAAGCGTTCGCGAAGGTGTCGGCGCAACCTCCCAAACCCAAACCAAATTAACTTTTTGGAATCCTACCCAAATTAAGTTAAATTATTACTAATTATGGCTACCAACCCTACGATGGTTTGTATTGATTCCATAAAGGGCCGTCATGTCTTAATGGCTTAGGTAGGACCCTATCAAGTCTAATTCCGGCCTTGAACATCTCACAAGATCATTTTTTTAAAGTCATTTTAGCTTTTGACAAGCGAATAAAGTTGAGTACTCATTAATCTAAATTGCATTTGGTCAGTGTAATAAAATAATCGATTCATCAATTATACACACAACTCATTAGTCATTAGGCCGTACAAAGTTATCACGTGCTGGCTGTTATTCACTGTTATTGTTAATGTGTTAAAGTTAAACTATAACAAAATTCAACGGACACTGTGTTAAAGAAATGGGCTTAAAATAGTCTTTACCACAGTTGCTTACACATCAATCCAAGTGAAACAACCACAAAGAGAAAATGTATTTTAAAATCCACAAAGACTTCAGAAAACACCGTCCTATTACTATTACTTGTATTACTTCACCGTCTTTATCAATAGACAACAACATAATAATGCATAGGAGGTTTTAAAAAAACCTTGTCGATCCTGCCAACCGGATGTAAACATTGGCAAGGGCAAGTCACTCCGATTCATAAGAGCAAACAGTGGTTGTCATCGTACGATGCCCCCCACACCCCCAAACACACATGACAAGACGGGTCGCTTATGCGTCACTAACTATGACTGTCAGTCCTGACTACTCTTGACACACTTGAGTCCCAAAATAGAAGGTTGAAATTACAGTTGTTTAAAAACCCAGTATCCTCATAAAGAAAAAAAACTATAATTACTGTTATTAAAGTAGCCTCAATAAACATGAAGGGTTTTCCCCTCCTTTTCATGTTTCCGTTCTTAATTTCTTAAAGGCTTTTCCTAATTCCCTTTAAGTTCATAAAATACTATTCAAGAGTTTTGAGAAAAAGTACGTGTTTATATTAGAATTAGAGAACCCTTCATTAGAATCAAGGTTGATAACCTTAGGTTAAGTGACCGTAGTCAAATACTTCAACATCAAGGGTTCTAACACGTTTGTTGCCTCAACCTAACCATGCATGAAAATGAAAACATTCATTTACGATTAGGGTTGTACCGGATACAAAAAATTGAAATACGGCCGAAGCCGGATTTGTAAATATGGTCGGATATATTTAATAATACATACATTAGGGCTCTGCCGGCCAGCTGGCTTTGGTCGGATTTATAAAGTGAAATCCAGCCAGAGCCGGAGCCGGGTTTATAAAAATGGCCAGATTCCGAATTTGCCTTAGCAGGAGCAAAAATCCGGTACAACCCTGTTATGATTAACAAATGTTCGTTAAGATTTTTATTGAAAATGTACTTGAATGATTGCCGTAAAATCATGTCAGAAAATATCTTAACTTTATATGATTTTTAAGAATGAATACCATATTGCCATGCGTTGAAATTTGTCAAAAACGATTTCTAATATCATAAATATTATAAATGTAAATATACGATATGTAAAAAAAAATACCAATAGAAAAACTAGTTTGAAAGAGTTTCAAATAGCTTGAATCGATTAGATCAAATGGATTCTGATTTAAAATTTGAATTATGCATCACAAAGGCGCTATTTTCTTCCATCTTTTTGTTTACTTATAAAATTACAACTATTTTTAGTGGATTTTTCTAGAAAGTTTGTGTGTGTTAACTGTCGAACACATTTGGAAGACAACGGACTTACACCAGAGTTGGCGTGTGTGTGTGAGAGGGGGGGTGTTGGTTACCGTGGAAAACCTTGTCACTCCACAGCACCTCCGCCACCGCAGAACCGTTAGCTGAAATAGGATTTATTTACTGCCAGAAGTAACGACCACCTTAGACGTGACACTAACGTGACAACACGTCACCAAAGTGCCTAAAAGTCCACGAAATACCCCGTGCTGTTTGGACAGAGAAAATAACTATCAGGTAAGACCCCACTCCGCTAAGTCAGATTCGGATCTGTTGGGTGTTAGGAAGGCAACGAGCCTCACTGCTATTCATTGATAAAGACTTTTTTCTTTACTTTTCTCTTTAATCCACCGAGCCGTGTGATTAATCATTTTAAAAGTGCACCCAATAACGGAACCTCGCGCAGCTCTGAATGCCTACTTATCTAGGCCAAGGTGATCATAAGCGTACAGCTGGTAGGTAATCTTTCACTGCGGTCATATTATCTTTGTATACCAACAGTCCAAGACGATTCCGGTGTGCAGATAATGATCTAAGACCTGACGGGATTTCTCGGCCGTGTCAGATTGGGGGTTGTTTTGTGTTTTGTCGTGGTTAACGATAATCCAAGACAGTCGAACAGAAAACTGTCGATAAAGATGTATGCGTTCAAATACAAATCCGGGACATTAAATGACAAAAAATAAATAAAAGGAAAGGAAAAAGATGAGCCGGAGCGTGGGGGGGGGGTATCTTTCTAGAATAATTAGCATTTCAGAAAGATATTGCTCCTTCATTTCCATTATCTTAGGGATTTTTTTTAAACATAAAGTTATTAAAGCAGATACAGTGGTTGTAGGATCAGTCAAATTTTGTAACCAGATACAATGCCGTTTTAACGATTTAACTTTCGTTTTTTACACGAGTAACGCGATAAAAAGTAGACAATGTTAGATATCATTTTCTTAAAATGCATTTCGCAAAGAATATCTGCAGAAAATGAGATGAGCGCGAAATGTAGAACAAGGAAATATAGCAGAACATCCAAGCAAGCAAATTTGTAATTGTAAGCAGGCAGACATTCTTTCGAAAATTTGTTTTCTTATCTATTGCCCCTTGTGAATATGTATTATACTAATCTGATGTAGTTCAGTAGAACACTAAAAAACCAAACCGTTAAGTACAGAGAACCGTTGCTAAGCCAAGTTCGTAATCCTGATTGCAGAAAAATTGAAGATATCAACATCTCTTATTGAGAACCCTTACGCATGCCAGCAGAAAAGCACGCGGTTTATTTATTTTTTGTGTGCATCATGTGAAACAATTTCAGTTTCATTAGTCAGACTTTTGACAGTGATGGATTGTTGCATCCACGTCACCTGCCCCACCCTGTGATGAGGTAGGGACTACCATCATAATCATAGACCAAGATATTATATTTAAAATACACTATCATTGAGCTTTAGCAATTACTTATTAGAGACGTTTTGTTAATTGAATGGTGTAAATATTTTGAGACGCATCACCCCTTCACCCACACACACACAAATCTTTCATAGTGAAAATAATAAACCCCTTCAAGACTATATTAGGTAAACAAAGCCTTTTTAGTTTTACTGTGAGATGATTCAGTAACCTGACTAATAGCTGACATGACCCCCCCCCCCAACTCCCTGTGCACATAAACAACCACGCCCCAGAAGATCGGGAGAAAATGGCCGAGTTTATCAGCAGGGCTTTGGATTCGTGAATTAATCCCCAGCTAAATAGAGGACCAACATGAAATAATAATACAAGTGTGATTTAAAAAATATTGTCCAGCAATACATTTATTTGTAGATCTTAGATGTGTCTTTTTATAAAGAGTCTGACACCTCAGCCAGGAGGGTGCGAAAATATAAAGATTTTCAATCTATTTATGACGATATATTTGCTTCCTTTAAAAAACAAAAACAAAAAAAACTAGCTTTTGTTTTGCTGTTTTTTCTCTTATGTTTCATGGATTAAAAGCTCCATTTTTTAAATTTTTTATTTCATTTTTTTAATTATTATTTTTTGTATGTTTTTATCTATCTATCTATCTATCTATCTATCTATCTATCTATCTATCTATCTATCTATCTATCTATCTATCTATCTATCTATCTAATCTAATCTAATCTATTTATCTATATGAATGGATGGATGGATGGATGGATGGATAGAAAGTGAGGCTGAAACATGACATTTAACAAAAAGGTTGTAATGTCATCCGAGGTTAGTTTACAAGCTTTCAGCCCAATATCACTAGATCTATAGCAATTTGACCAAATCGGAAATGCAAGATTCCAGCAAAATCAAACGAACATTAAAGAAATAATGTTATAATTTTTTGAGAAAAAAATGTGTTCGTTGAATTGGTATTAAAACGAGAGACAATGAAAACTGGGCGGGAAAGTTCTGAAATTGTTAACAGCATGGCATTACGGGACTGTAGACACTGATCAACCTCTATACACTATACGACTGCAGAGTATGTTTGTTGTGTGGACGTTAATTTACAATCTTAACACGTTGTGTGCTCAAAAAAATCAACACCTATTTATTTATCAGCATTATTTTTTTTTCTTTCCGAAAGCAAAGAAAGAGAAAGACTACTCTCAGTCCCAGGGGTTTAGATTAGTTAATTTCTTAGTCACTAGGGCGCCAAGGGGGGTAACTGAAAAAACGATGGGGGCACACGAGGTTAGTAGAGATATGGGTAAACTTTGAAAAGACGATTGGGTTTTAACAAATCTAGTTTCATGGAGACACTTTGATTATTTGTGTTGTCAAGTCTTAAAAACTGTTTAAGATTGTGTAAATAAAAATAAGGAGTTTGAAGCTTCTCTTATTAAAACCTTTTAGGTCTGCGGAAATTTTTAATCCATTAATCGGTTTTAAAAATTAATTGATTAATATTAATTTTTTTCGATTAAAAAGTACAAGCCCAACCTTTTTTAATGTCACTCCCCGCGAAATAACTTTTCTTTAAAAACATGAAGCACCACAGATAACAGGAAAGGAAACATCTGACGAATTTTCCGCATGCAAAATCAGCCAAGTGATGAAATGTCTTTTTGGGGGTTGGGAGGACACATGGAAGAGTTTACAGTTTGCACGTTAGAGATGATTATCGAAGAAAAACCGAAACCGCACCCTGCCATGTGACTGAACCGGACCCAACTGACGTCGCGTCGCACACAAACCTAGCGGGCAACAGATCAGAACCTGAATTTTTTAAAGAAAGTGTATGAGACAACTTGAATGATCGTTCGAAAACTTTTTTTCTGATATATATAATTACATATACTCATGCTATACGGAAGGTTATTGCAAACCAATCCTGTTGTTCACGTCACTGCTGCTGCCACAAATAATTGTATAACTACAAAATCCAATTAGAATTTTTTTTAAAAAATTTAAATCATCACCTACTATTCTTTTTCCTTTCTAAAACCCTTTTGTCCTTTAACTAGAGCTTGTATTATTGTCGTCCACTGGCTAGATTCTGTATGAAGGCAAATTAACATCATTACGTGGTGGGCTTTTTGTTTTTATTTAAATCCTTTGTCAGAGACATAATTAGATTCCAGTCAATTTTTTTTTTCTTTTTTAAGTTGACATCAAGAAAATTCAAAATAAAAGGGACAAAACTCCGCAGTGGTATGATGATCTATAATATGAGTAGTGACACTGAGAAGATTTACTTTTGAGGCACTTTTTCTGGGTAGAGAGGGTCATTAAATTGGGCCAACTTTAAAGGTTTTATCTTGGCAAAGGTGACGAAATGCTAGGTCATTCCACAGTCACCTAATACCCCAACTGAGCCTAATAAATAACTGGCAAAAGGCAGCACTTAAAAAAAAAAGCTTACGTTAATTTTACCAACCAATTACTATTTTGAAACTGTACGGCATCTTTATAAATTAAATGAATTATACGGAGCAATTTTACTTAGAAGCCCTCATAATTTGAGAAGGTACCTTGGACAGTGGACACTAATGGCAACCCCTGAAAGCATGCTACAGGTATTTGAAAACAAATGCGTGAGAATAATTCTCCAGATCTCTTATATAGAACATACGACCAGTGAGTATGTCTGGGACAGAATAACATTTCGTGCCGCCAAGAGACAATTATAGCGACACAATTAAGGCGCCACCTTGCATGGTTTGGTCATGTGCTGTGCCATGATAGCCTGCCATGACAAAAATCATCTTTCAAAGCCCTGTAGAAAGGGGCCGGCGAATAGGTTGACAGGGGAAATGTTGGCTTGACAACATAAAACATTGGACAGTGCTGAGGTTGAATGAAATATTGGCCAATGCTCAAGGTAGGCGAATTTGGAGCAATGTTTCCTTTAAGCTGCGCGGCCGCGCAGTAGTTATGAATTACCGCGCAGTAAATTTGTGTTGAGCAAAAGACGTTACACATTCAATCGAACCTTAAATATGGCACTTTTTGGTTTGAACTTTCAGTTGACTACAAGACACGCTTTACTGCACCGCAGGACACGTTGATCTCAGTCAATGTGGTCGAGATATTTATGAAAGGCTTGATAACTTATTCGCGTAAGTATCTTCGTAATTAACATTTCACGGATTGGGGCTTTAAAACAACTTTGTCAATGTGACAGCTTACAGATTACTGTTTTTAATGTACTGTAACAATTTGTACAAGTGTAATAGCACAATCAGCGAGAAGGGGTGGGGGGTGACACTGCCGTCTTTCTGACTCCGTGATACAAGTCCAACCGTATTGTGTTCATGAACACTGTCCTCAAGGACATGGATGGTGGTTTCCCCGTAAAGCTCCATGAGACATGATATTTTAAAAGGACGCAATAAATACTAAAGGCCATCGACATATGAACGCAATGTGTGGGAACGGGTCTTGGTTACGGGAATCTTTGGCGGGACGTGTACTAACATTGACGTAGACGTTCTGTCATAATTAGCCTGAAATTCTTCAACAGATAATGAGTCCATTTATGTTACAAATCTCTAATAAAATGTAACGAGAGGATTTACGTCCTACATCATTTACACAACGGTTTGCCAACAAGGAATAAAAGTCTGTCATGATTGCTAGCTCCCTGGTTCTTGACCTGTAGTCTATGGTTACGAGAGTGAGAGAGTACATCAGCTGCAGTTTCTTGTCATTGTTACTGTACGTTTATAAACATTCCTACAACAACCACAAACACCTAGGTTAATGTATCTACAAGAAGAATAAAACTATGGCCGGATTTAGACTTGATGGGGCCCTAAGCTATTTGAGATATGGGGGCCCTGTTTAAGTCCAGATGTCAGTGCCAAATATGGAGAGTGAAATATCCGGGAACCCCCAAGAATTCAGACGGCCCAAAGCTGTAGCTTGTTTAGCAAATAGGTAACTCCAGCAATGAATAAAACCATGGGTTCGATGGGGTGGGAGTGATGGTAACTTGAAATATGCTCATATTGTGGACCATCAACTTTAATGACGCCTTGACCCCATGGCCTGGATAGCCAATGCACTTCCAGGATTGTTTTAATATTGTTATCCAATTTTGAGACCAAGAATGGGCATTAATAATACAAGCGTGAGGTCGAGACAAATATAGCGCTGATGAAAATGGAATCGAACAATCCGCTCTCCCATGTAAATCAATATCGGCGACTTTCTACTGCTACAGGCCATAGCGCCTAGGGCCACTATAAATGAAATGAAAGTACAAAACGATGGTGAGACTACGAACTATTAGTTACAATATCAACATTTGGGATGTCTAAGGCAATAGACGGGAAATGGATTTAGATTAAGCTGCTTCAATTTTCTTATATTGTTATATGAGAGTTATTTTTTTTTAAGCCATTTAAAACTAACGTGGAGACGGTTTCATGACCAGAGTTTCTTAGGCATTTTTTGAGATTTTGTAGTGGCGTCTGTTCCAAAATTTAATTATGTTGGCTACATCCATTCTCCTAGTATCAGACAGACTCATAAACTGTACTATAAACAGAATCATAAACTGGGCTATAGACAGACTCACAAACTGTACTATAAACAGACTTATAAACTGGGCTATAGACAGACTAAAAAACTGTACTATAATCAGACTTATAAACTGGGCTATAGACAGACTCAAAAACTGTACTATAATCAGACTTATAAACTGGGCTATAGACAGACTAAAAAACTGTACTATAATCAGACTTATAAACTGGGCTATAGACAGACTAACAAAATGTACTATTAACAGTCTTATAAACTTTAATAAAAACAGTCTTATAAACTGGGCAATAGACAGACTCACAAACTGCACTATAAACAGACTTATATACTGTTCTATAGACAGACTCACAAATTGTTCTATAAACAGACTTATAAACTGGGCTATACACAGACTCACAAACTGTACTATAAACAGACTTATAAACTGTTCTATAGACAGACTCACAAATTGTTCTATAAACAGACTTATACACTGGGCTATAGACAGACTCACAAACTGTACTATAAACAGATTTATAAACTGGGCTATAGACAGACTCACAAACATTACTATAATCAGAATTATAAACTGTTCTATAGACAGACTCACAAACTGTACTATAATCAGAATTATAAACTGGGCTACAGACAGACTCACAAACTGCACTATAAACAGACTTATAGACTGGGCTACAGACAGACTCACAAACTGCACTATAAACAGACTTATAGACTGGGCTATAGACAGACTCACAAACTGTACTATAATCAGACTTATAAACTGGGCTATAGACAGACTTATACACTGGGCTATAGACAGACTCACAAACTGTACTATAAATAGACTTATAAACTGGGCTATAGACTCACAAACTGTACTATAAACAGACTTATACACTGGGCTATAGACAGACTACTATCTTATCACAGGCAAGACTCGGCTGATTGCTATTGTAATAAATTATCACTGGTTTCAGAAGTGAACGATTCCAATTCAATTCACCTTCCTGTTTTGAGATTTCTGCTAAACAGTGTTTTACTTTACGCACTTCTCCCGGATCCGCTGATAACATACTATTTTTTTTTTTTAATTACATAAAATGCCATCAAATTTTCCCATTTCGCCCACACACTTCTAGTTTATACAATATATAAATATAATGACATAGATATACTCAAGCAAGTGTGGGATTGTCTACGCTAAAAGCCAACACCGGTAAAATTTTGTTAATAAATGTACTGTGCTAAAATTTTAAGCTCCTTATTTTGTTTAAAAACCTTTCCAAACTCAACTGAGCTCACCTAACATCAGTGATGGCTGTCCTTTTTGGGTCGGCATGCCCCAAAATTCAACCAAAACCCACTTATTTATAGCAAAGTACCTTTAATCCAATGAAACCCAAAAATTTTGGTTTGGTTTCCCTGGTTTCAATATGGAAGTAATATTTTAGCTGATGAGGTTCTGCGTGCCGATTCTGGCACTTGTGCCATAAGTTCGCCATCACTGCCTTAAATGGTTTAGTTGAAAATCATGTAAATTGTTAGTTTAAATTTTAAAATTAAATGAAAATCAATTTTAAAATTACATGACAATCAAAACTTTATAATTTTTCTTGTAATTTAACATTTTAAGACATATAAACATACATTGATACTTTTTTGAAAACATCAGTGTATGTTTAAATGCTCCATTTCAAATAAAAAGTTGTTTGAGAAAATTTGATTCAAAATATTTAGAGATAGATTTGTTAGGAAAAGGATGTACTGAGCTTGTAATTGTAAGTAATGATTTTTTTGTTTCACATTCACAGTCTTATTGAACTTTTCTTAGAGTTAAAAAGAGTGAAATGAAGCAAATAATAGTAAGTGATCAACCCCTCAACCAACATCAGGATTGTTATTTTGTTAATTACTAAATAACAATCACAATCAACTATCTTATAGTTTATTTCAGTTAAAATATTCTCTTAAATAAATTTCTCCAAATGTGACGTAAAGTTCATTTCCATTTTGCATGCATAAGCAAAGCCCATAAAAATGATAAAATAACTGTTCTATTGGTACTATATAATTTTTAACATATTTTATTATACAATCACGCAAACAGTTTTTGGGAATATGCTCTTCAAATTGAGTACCAAAAACACTGTGCCATGACGCTTTGTGTTATGGCATGCTGCATGCCAGAAGAGGGAGCATACAGAAATGATATTTTTATTATTTAATTTTTAGTAGTAATAGTGTGTTGATAACCTATGGACATGGACAATGATCAGCTATAGTTTGTGTCCAGTCATAATGAAAACAGAATAAAGTGAGCATGTGTAAATTTAATGAGGATTACAGAGCCTACATAATATCTCCCATGCATAAAATATAGCAGATAAAATGTATTTCACAAGCTGTCATAGTCATGGAAATTGATGCTTGTCAACATGTATGTCTGGATATTTTTCCATCATTGTCTCTGCCAAATGTCAAATGGGTATATATTTTTATTTATGACTTACATTTTTTAATAATTGTTTGACAATATCTCAGAAAATACTTTTGCAAAATATATTTTATTAGAACTAAAATTATCTTAGCAAGCTATACTACTGAATTGATGAAACAATGGAACCATAGACCCTAGGCATTATATGCCTATCTTATGACCAATGTTCCTTCTAACTCTGAGGTTGGTTGATCTGTGTGCAAAAGTTGCATAGAATCTATTTTATTTTTATTTTTTTCATTATTGAACCAAATTTGCTGTGCATCTATTCGAAACTGCTGCGCTGAATCTGTCAGATATATGCATGGCTATGCAGCTTAAAGGGAACATTGCTTATTATTCCTTTATTAAAATGGCATTTTTGCAACAGATGCCAGATCAGAAACAGCAAACTTGTTTTTTTTAGGTGGGGGGTGGCTGGTTTTAATTCTGATGCTAATGCCAATACATTTACTCAGACCACAAAAATTTATAATAATCTCAATAGGAGATAGATTCCATAGACCATAGATAGCTGTTGAGTTGTGAACACTGACTAAGCACTGGCACTTTTCAGCTAAAAGCTAATTAGACTAATAATAATATAAATTATATGTAATAAGCCTTCAAAACTTGAAATAAACAGTACAGACTGTAGTACAGTATGAGGATAATTAGGCTATTACTATACTATACTATTTATTACTATTGCCATTGCGATACTATTACTATTACTAGAACAAAATAACAAACAACAACACTGTTTACAAAAGTCAGTAGTAAAGTAAAGTAGACGATCAAATTGACATAAAAACTTAAACCATTAATTAAAATTAACTACTTAGTTTCTTAGTAAGATAAGTAAAAGTTACAGTTAAGTACACTGAACTTTTAAATTCTAAGGTAAGTAAAGCCTAATTCTAAAGACTAAAGAAAAAACATCAGTATCAGTGGCATCAGTGGTCATCAGTAACAAGTGTCTCTCCTTATTTTCTTTGGTGATTCATTGACTTTGTAAATGTTAAGGCAACCAAAGCCAAACGAAAGACCAGAGGCAAAAGGGTATAAATTACTTATTAATTAGTTAAGTATAAAATGATATAATTTGATACTAAGAATGCCTAGAGCGGCACTACTAAACTAGGACTAGAGCCAGAGCAGAAAAAAAACAGCTGATTGTCAAGTTTACTTCAAAATTTCTATTAAATTTATGTCTTAGTCTTAGTGTAAAGTGTAAATATTATTATAGTAAGGGAATTGCCATTGATTTTTGTTGTTTTTTTTAAACTCACCCCATGAACCAATCCATTGTATCTCTTAGATACTCAGGTATCTTATCCAGCTTGGAAGCTTGCGTCTATAATAGTTTTAGGCGAACGTATTTTTATTCTAAAAATAAACTCAATATCCCAAACAAAAGGATAAAATGGCGACGCTTTATTGATGCGCAGTCGAGTTGCGCATTCAAATGGAAATGAACACATGTCAATCGATATTTTCTTTTTCATCAATTCATAATGAATAATGATTCAAACTACGCTAGAATCTAAAGTTCTTTGCGCCGTTAATAAAATGTAGAAATATATTATTTTTAAGCTTATAAATATTTTATGAATTATAGTCTTCGTTTTGAAAACAGTTTTTTTTTTGCAATATGAAACATGCCATTTAATATATAATTTAAATCAGTTAACCAAACTACACTCTACACTGACACTACACAGTCAGTATTTGAGTTATTATTAGTTACTTCTTTCAGGTTCTTAAATCTAAGTCGGGAGTCTTTTAAGACACTTATTAAATAAATGAAAAATGAAAGTAGCCTCTTATGGATAGGCACCTAAGATTTTCACTAAATTTGGATACTAAACTGTTAAAAGTGTTTTTAGTAGTGACACCAATGTAATGTACTGATATAAAAAAAATCGATTTAAGTAAATACAAATACAAAACACGTTTAAGTTTAATTATTAAATTATAAGGCCTGCTTTTGTCTCATAATATCCAAGTGAAATAGTAATAATTTTTGGTAATAAATTGTTGTTCCATGAGTAAAATAAGAAACGTGTGTGATTGTGCAAAGTTGTTTTGCATCCTGTTTATTTTTTTCCCCCCACAAAAAAATTCAACACCGCAATAACAGAGATATTATCTTTGAAGAAATTTCCTACGTGGTAATTCTAAGCAGCTGCGCGGTGTCAGTTAGATATCTAATCAGGTTACAGCGAACATTGATAACTGCTACTAGCCTACAGATCATGCTTTACACCAGAAACACCAAAGAGTAACATCAGCTGCTGAATATATTTTTTCTTTTCATTTCGAATAATAAAATGTTTAGGAAAAAAATCGTTATGTTGGTTAATTTTTGTTTTCACAAACGTTGTAAACATTCTTCAGTTTTCCGATGTGAACCTTTTTTGTGAACTGATATCATGTATAATTATATTGTAAATTCACGTGGATGCAATGTTCCCTTTAAGGTTCGTTGGTCCCTGACTGTGTAAAGTTTTAAAAAACTTGTGTGCAAAGTTGCACAGCATCCGTTTTCGTGGAAATATTCTTTTAATTTGCTGCGCGGTAATTCTATACTGCTGCGCAACTTCGGCCAGATAGCTGATCTGCCGCGCAACCGCGCAGCTCAGAGGGAACATTGGTTAGAACTCGTCAATTTTTCCTCTTGTTCTCCTTTCTGGAAAAAGAATTGCGGTGTGGCCACAAATGTTCCACCTCATTTAAAAATAAAATACAATAAAATTAATAAAATTAAATAATGACAAATCCCATTAGAAGAACAGTATCCAAACGAGCCAGCCCATTCTTTAGCCATGGTCGTTAGTTGAAAATCTAGTTTCACAGTATATAAACCCACACGAAATCTTAATATGAATTTTCAGTTTGTCCACAGTTGCTACCAGTTTTTTTCCAATGTATTCTTTGATTAGTCTGTTAACGGTTAATTTTAATTTAATCGTTAACTTTTGAAAAATTAACGATTAATTAGTCGTTAGTTTCGATTAAAGCCAAAAATTAAAATTTATGATGTCTGAAGTCATAAGTAACACTTTCTTGTTGAAAATCTAAATAACACTGGAATGTGTCCCTTAAATGTCATGTTTTAGGGGCCGTCCATAAATGACGTCACGTGATTTTGGACGATTTTTTACCCCCTCCCCCCTACGTCACGCGTCGTCACAAAATCGTCGACCCCCCCTCAAAAAGTACGTCCCAAAACTTTGACCCCCCCCCCTTTAAAAAATATATTTAAAATAAGACTTTTTCAAATCACTTTTTGTCATTAAAGTATTTATTTATTGTAGGTCTACATTGTAGGCTATTATCGTGACATGAGTGAAGCTGTGTAAAAGATATTAAATAAATTAAATAACTTGTAAACCAGTGATTCTCAAACTTTTTCGTATCAGACGACCGGCAAGAATGTTTCCATTTCACCAGGTATCATTGCATTCTTTTCCCGTTTTGACATGATTTTCTCTGTACTTATTTGATAGCATAATGAGCCC
>MUZC01000341.1:577895-596296 GCA_002072015.1 Radix auricularia | reverse complement strand
AAGAAAGTGTAGCAGGTGGCAGGTGGGTGGGGGGTCAGGCCAAGTGTGACATCACATTTTTATATATTTTAATTTTATTTCTTATTAATTTTTATTTTTTAGTAAAATTTAATAGTTTTAAAAATAATTTTCAAACCTTTTGTGAAACACTTGAAATAGTTTTATGTCAAAATAGCATGAAATGCGTATCTTTTCAATGATTCAATGTGTTGTTCACAATTCTTTATGCTAGATTCAAGGGCTAGTAGGCCTTTGGATTATACTGTTGCGAAGCCTTGTTTTTATGGCCTTGCCGAAAGTGTTATTTCTTTGTTGTCTGCTGCACGGCTGCATAATTATATTACTGATTAAGAAATTTGGAATTTGTATTATAATTATAATACAAAATATTTAGGATTCAGAGGTAATGTTTGTATAATATAATCATTATTAACATAAACTTATAAACGATTACATTTAGTTTATTTAAATTATATGATAAATACATGATAATTTATGGGACTGTTCCATTTATTAGTTAGTAAAGGGATAAAAGAAAATCTAAATTATAATTTCGTTTTTAATAGAAGTTAACACATGGATTAATATTCATACTGAATACTGCCCGCTGTAACAACCCTACAGTCTATGGTGGATTAAAGGGGGGGGGGCTGAGCGGGCTAAAGCCTGGGGCCCCCGACGGTTAGGGGCCCCAAAACTTTTTATATTTTATAATAAAAGTGTACAAATGTTTGCACGAACCCTTGAAAATATAAGAAATTAGATACATTTATAAATAATATCTATTAAACTGATCGCGATTCAGACCTTAATAATCTATAAAACTTGGCTCCCTTAGAGAATATAGTATAAAAAATAGTTTATATTTTTAAATTTTTTCAATCTAGACAAGCTCCGCTCGCCGTGTGGAAAGAGCATAGGCTTGTGATGCCAACGGTGTCGGGTTCGATCCCCAGCGGTGGAATGTAAACAATTTCCTTTTCACACCCAAATTTTAACATACCGGCGAACATTTTAAACAGTTATTTTTTTCGTGTTCGTTTTATTTTCATTACGAATATTTAGTTACTGTCTTGTATTAGCTGTTAGCAATCATATTTTAAGGGACTCTGGCTAGATAGGTCCCCCGTTTGATTGCAGCCAGGGGCCCCGTGCAGTCTTAATCCGCCCCTGCCTACAGTCATAAAAGCTTGAGACCAAAAGGCTCATTGGTTTTCACGAGAGTGTTATGAAGAAAACAAAGTATTAATATAAAATTAAAAACTATTGATTAATTATGTGGCATATGCTTAGACCGACCCTGGTCTGAAGTTCTGTACAAACATGACACTAATATGCTGATACATATATATGGTACAGTTACGATATTATATGTAAATAATCTACTGAGGGGAAAACATTGATGGCGCAATTAAATGGTTTATTCTTCCAACGCATTATCTTAAAATTAAATTTAATGTCTTTTGTTTTGTGTCATGAACAAAAATAATGAAGAAACTATCTCAAACATTTTAAACTAAATCTAGGAAATCTTGCAATCTAGATGCATCTATCTAAGTTCAATCGAAAAATCTAAAAATCCGATAGCTGATATGCATAGTTTTGTCACGGAGTAAGTTATCGAGCCTGATTACAGGGAGAGCACTTTTATCAAGATCGATAATTCGATAACTTCTTTATCAAATAAAAAAAAAATCGGCAATCCTCCGAGATCCAGTCCCCCATTATTTTACCATAATACATTAAGAGGGCGTAGAAAATGGTAGAATAAAGTAAATTACATATTGATAGCAAACATCACAATATTTAATGCCCTGGGTGACACCATTAGAATGTAGATGTAATAAAATTAAAAGAATAGAATATAAATAATGAAAAAATAATAATTAAAAAAAAATAGTTAATAATCCGCTGCTAAAACGCCTCTCCTATATTTAATCCCCGCTGCAACTCTCCTTCCTACCATTAATCCCGGCTGCAAACTCTCCCTCCTACCCTTAATCCCGGCTGAAAACTCTCCCTCCTACCCTTAATCCAGGCTGCAAAACTCCCCCTCCTATTATTAATCCCGGAGGCAAACTCCCCCTCCTACCATTAATCTCGGCTGCAAACTCTCCCTCCTCCTACCCTTAATCCCGGCTGCAAACTCTCCCTCCTACCATTAATCCCGGCTGCAAACTCTCCCTCCTACCATTAATCCAGGCTGCAAACTCCCCCTCCTATTATTAGGATTATTATTAATCCCGACTGCAAACCTCCCTCCTACCATTAATCCCGGTTGAGCCTCCCCCTCCTACCATAAATCCCGGCCGAAAACTCCCCCTACTACTTAAATCCGGCTGCAAACTCCCCTTTCTACCATTAATCCCGGCTGCAAGCTCCCCCTACTACATAATCCCGGCTGCAAGTTCTCCCTTCTACCATTAATACCGGCTGCAAACCATCCCTTCTACCATTAATTTCCAACTGCAAACCACCTGTTCCAATTGCGTTCTGTCTAAGGACAATTATTTTAATCATCTAGTTTCTGTCTAAGAACATTTATTTTAATCATATAGTTTCCTATATATTCTATCTAGTCCCTAAACCTAAGATAGACATTGTTTATAAACATCATTTTAATCGTAGCTTAACATACAATTTTAAACCTTTGAAAGGTCAGTACCCTGTTTTGAACCACTGACAACTTCTTACGTTCATGATCCCAGT
Organism: Radix auricularia; assembly: GCA_002072015.1. Classification (NCBI taxonomy): domain Eukaryota; kingdom Metazoa; phylum Mollusca; class Gastropoda; family Lymnaeidae; genus Radix; species Radix auricularia. The sequence goes on along the minus strand of MUZC01000341.1, from coordinate 593,587 downwards.
ATCTTGACCACTCAGCCAGCACTTCACGATAGAAATTGACGGTTGTCGACTTAAATACTTAATATCCATATGTTCATTTTATTATTGTTTTAGTTTTATGGTTTTAATTACTACGATATTTCCTTGCTATTTGTTGATTAAATTTTTCATTGTCAGACAGGTTTATTATTTTTAAAAATTATATTTATTGTACGAAGATAACTCCAAAATTGTTGAATAAAAAATTATTTCCGGAAAAATAGGTCTTTAGCTGATGTCAACATTGTTATCATGGACACGGGACACTTCTAAGAATAACAGGGGCTCTAAATGGTAAGGTCAGTTATAAGTCCGGCTTTAGAATCGTGATAAAATCAAAAGTTTTTCAACCCCATAAATCAATTATTTTATTTTATCTCCAACTCCATACTGCCCATAGCTTTCTAGTCCCTTATCTATCATTTAATACTATTATCTAAGGTTGCCTTTTTGTAAATGTTTCTTAGGTGTTCATGACTTTGTTTAACAATGTTGTGAGGATTCATATTCATGGTGGCACTATTATTTTTATGCAGAGAGGCACCTTTGTGAACTTTCAAAGGTTACTTTTCATTGGTAGTGGCAGCATCAATATCAATATTATATGGCTCAACCTGGGTAAAAAGGAGAATATGAAAGTATTGATATTTTTATTATGCCGACCCCGTAGCGCAGCACGGAAGCACGGGTATTGCACTTGTAAAATTATAATTTTTACTGGCCCTTCAATTTTAATAGGTTTAACTTGCTATTTTGATGTCTGCATGTTAGCGTCAAATCTTGCAATTATATAAGTTACTTTGATGCACTTTGCATTAGGCTACTCGATTGAGATGAAATTTGGCAGATTTTTCGTGTGTAATTTTTGTCGTGGTTACTTTGTAACTAGTAAATTAATATTAACTACCGATACTTGCTTCGTAGCGAAATAATGCATTTTTAAACAATTGTATTTTGAAGATTGAGCTCTCATTACAAATTGTCATTTTTAAAAATTTAAAAAAATTGGTAAGTATAAGTATTTTTTTTAAAGGAGCCTTCCTCCATAAATAACGTCACGTTAATTTGACCAATTTTTTTAACCCTCCTCCCTTCTGCGTCACACGTCGTCCAAAAAAATTAGACCTCCCCTCCAATATGACGTTACGCTTACTGTGGTGTGCTCCCCCCCACCCCAAATCAATAAGTCTCTTTTTTATTTGCAAATCAGCATTTTTTTATAACACTTGTTCGTTATTTAAGTATGTATTTAGTGTAAGGCTACACTCTAATATCGTAACAAGCGTGAAACTATGTATAAAGTCATTAAATAAAGTGTACGCAATTAAATATTTAGTGTAACTTTAAAATTGCGCTGCGACGTCACAGTTCTTATACTTGGAAAATTAAGCGGTATGCGTTAAAATGGCGCTATTATAAGAAAACTGCTAAAAAAAAAAAACACATCACCACTGGGCCGAATAATATGTACTATTAATATCATCCCGAAAGTTTTTGCGTGGAATTTCGACATGCGCATAATGATGCGCTAACAAGTACCTACATGACAAGGTGCTTCAAATATCGTGTTTAACTTGCAATATTACAGTTATAAAGTTTCGGTAATCATATATTTAAGTGGAACTTTTATTTAAATTTGCGAGTTTTGATGTGACTTCAAACCCTCTCCCCCATATGTATAATATGTGGACTCCCCTAAAAGGGCGGTAATTGGAGACCACCCCGGGCGGCAAAAGCTTTAGCTACGCCACTGCCCCAAAGATTAAAAAATAAAGAAATGAAGAAACTATATCAAAATACGTAAATGGTTTCATATTTTCAAAATATCAAACTCTATTTTTAGTCTTTAATATTAATGTTACAGAGCTGAAAAACATAGGATCTAAAGCAGGGACGGTCTTGGGCCAATGCAAGCTTTGCCGCTCTTTCATAGGCCCCACCTATTTCAATTTTCACTTAGTATCCAAATTTATTCCTTATCCCAAACCTTAAGTGGGCTCCGTGCAATCCGTACTTATATAATGATAGATTTATAATTGTTATTATAGAATTGTACTTATATATAATAGATTTATAATTGTTATTATAGAATTGTACTTATATAATGATAGATTTATAATTGTTATTATAGAATTGTACTTATATAATGATAGATTTATAATTGTTATTATATAATTGTCAAGTTTAATTTTGCAATTTTTTTTTCAAATTCAATTTGATTGAGTTACTTTTTCATAGAATAACTGTGACAACTGTTGACAATTAGTTATTCTACAATTAAAGTCATTTGATAATCTGATAGTTCATTTTATATTTATATTTTAAGGCAGTTTAAATAAAGTATGTTTTAAGTTTTCTATTTAATTTTAATTAGATGTTAATTTTTTTTTCGAAAGTGTGACGTACTTTAGGGGGATGGTCCCGAGATTTGTGACACTTTGTGACAGGGGGGAGGGGGCAAAAGTGGTCTAAAATAGCGTGACGTACTTTATGGTCGGCACCGAAAATAATCGTTAATTTCCGCAACCCCAATTTTTATGAAATAATTTTTATTTTAAATTACCCTTAAGCAAACTAAATAATTTTCTTTTATGGAGCCATACATAAATGACCCAATGCGATTAAGGCAGATTTTTCACCCCCACCCCCACCGCTCGTCACTCGTCGTCACAGAAAGTTTAGACCCCTCTCCAATATGACGTCACAAAGCTTTGCCCTCACCCCCTTCACCATAAAATCCGTATTTTCTATTTGAAGAAGAACTTGTTTCAAATCATTTTCTTTCCATTCAAGTATGTATAATTTAGTTTAAGGCTACACTCTAAATCATAACACGTGAAAAGCCATGTTAAACGTCATAAAATAAATTGTAAGCAATCAAATATTTAAGTGAAAATTTTAGTTACAATTTATCATTTTAGTGTGATGTCAGAGTTCTTAAACACCTCCCTTCCACACAGGAGCGGCGTTTGGGGATGGCAACTGGGGAGACTGCCCCAGGCCCCGCGCTTAGGTAGGCCCCGCGTTTCGGTCCTGAACATGACTCGTCCTGGTTAATAGCCTTACATGTAGAACCAAAGAGTGGATGGTAGAACGTATGCTGGAAACGATTGTAAAGAAATGAAAGAGGCACTCTTGTAATCCTTTTTGAAGGTCAAAATCCGTAGCGTAACTCTAGACGTCTTTGAAAGCATTACACCGTTACAACTTTTAATATAAAGGTGACACGCGGTATTAAAATTACACATTAATCAAGATATTTCATATTTTTAAATACCATAGCATACTGGTGCTTAGCGATCTTTACTAGTACTCTGGCCCCGCGGGGTCATTGCTGGCACTAGGCCCCGCGGGGTCATTGCTGGCACTAGGCCTCGCGGGGTTAATGCTGGCACTAGGCCCCGCGCTAACCTAACGCCGCCACTGCTTCCACATGTCATGCATCGTCACAATATTGTGACCTCCTTACTCTCCTTATGTGTGTGACGTTATTTATGGACGGACCTATAATGGACTCGCATCATCAAATGAGCTATGATTTTTTAGTATTTATTTTTAAAAGGTATACATAAAATAAATAACAACGTTTTAATCCTAGACGAGTATTTCTATTTGTTCTTTGTCTTGTTTTAGGCCAGTGGTTCTTAACCTTTTTGGAAGTACCGAACCCCACCAGTTTCATATGCACATTCGCCGAACCCTTCATTATTAGTAGTAATATAGATGACTTGAGTCGGGTGCTGTCTTGACCTCCCTCCGCCGAACCCCGGCGACTGACTCACCGAACCCCTAGGGTTCGATCGAACCCACGTTAAGAACCACTGTTTTAGGCATTTCGTTCCATTCTTTTCTTTCTTTCTTTTGTTCTCTTTATTTGTTTAAATGTTACGGTAGACTATTTATGTAACATTAATAGCTAATTTAAAATATTGGTGGGTTACATCTATTTTGTAGTATTTTTTTTTTAAAAAAAAACGTTTACAACTCATATCGTCTTTCTGTAAGACTTAAACTTTACAGTTATTCAATTGATAATGAGTTTCTTAAACTAAATGCTTTTAGTAGGCATATTTTAAACGTTAAATGTTTAAAGAGAATAATGTTATAAAGTAAACATAAAATTAAGACAACTCTTCTTCATGCTTCATTAGAAAACTAGTAAATTACCATTTTTTCTACTCTGCAATTAACCAAAATATTTCCGAAAAGTCATCTTTGGTATTCATGATTCCTTGAAAGTCGTTATATTTTCGCACCTCACACTTCACATTCATTGAAATAAGTTGCCAAACCGCACAGTAAATAAAGTTCGTTAAATTCTACGACTTGATTATTGATTACGGCCCCATAATCAGAAATATTATATTTTGGTAAATATCATGGCTTGAACTTGAATGCTATTACCATAACTTAAAGATTATTTTTATAGACACATATGCACATTTTCTATCTATAATTAACTAACATGGGAAACAATTCGATAAGCCATATTTTAAAACTTTCGGCAGTTCTATTATTCACAAGCAACAGCTGCAATAATAAGGATTGAAATTGAAGTCCTAAATCATTTCTATTTTTAGCCCTTTATTGCAGAAAATGTTACTCCCCAGTGGCCGTTCAGGAATGACGTCACGCACCATTTGTGACGATGCATGACGAGGGGGAGGGGGTGTTTAAGAAATGTGACCTTCCACTGAAATATTTGATTGTTTGCAATTTATTTAATGACGTTTTTAAATGGCTTCACACGTGTTACGATATTAGAGTGCAGACTGACACTAAATACATTTTTAAATCACACAAAAAAGTGATTTGGGGCCGTCCATATAGTGCGTGACGCTATTTTTCACTATTTTAAACTCCCCCCTGTCACAAACTGTCACTAACCTCGCCCCCTCCCTGTTTCCAAAGTAAGTCCCACACTCGAACAAAAATAACTTTTTTTTTATTAACATAATAATTAAAATTTAATATAAAATACGTGACGTCACACATGTCCGGACAACCCCTCCCACTTGTCACAAACTGTCACACTTTCTTACAGTGTAAGTTACACTCCCTCCCCCCTCAAGAGCGTGGCGTCCTTTAATGACGACCCCTTTGAAACATGAAACATGCTTTTTTTCAAATAGAAAATTCTCTTTTTATTATTTTAAATTTAGTTTTTTATATTTCTTTTGTTNGGGGGGGGGGGGGCAAACCATTGTAACGTCATATTATAGAGGGGGTACGTTTTTGTGACGGGGGTGGGGGGTAACAATCGACCAAACTCGCGTGACGTCATTGATGGACAGCCCCTTACATCTTCTTTTAAAAAATAGAAATGCTTCACATTTTTGTAGAAGTGACCAAATTTGTAGAAAATACCAAATTTATAGAAGTGACCAAATTAGTAGAAGAGGCCAAATTTGTAGAAGTGACCATATTTGTAGTAGTGACCAAATTTGTAGAAGTGACCAAATTTGTAGAAGAGACCAAATTTGTAGAAGTGACCAAATTGTAGACGTGACCAAATTTGTAAAAGTGACCAAATTTGTAGAAGTGACCAAATTTCTTTCGTTCTTAAGTAAGATTTATTTCAAGCGCATTTTTCAATATCGTATTTTAAAAAAAAAAATGGATGAGTTACATTGTTAACTACGACTATATACAATGATTTTTTTTTTTTAAGGGGTGAAAATGGTAACAGAACGCAACGTGAAAAAGCATTCCAGGAAGTAAAAAAAAAAAAATAAGTGGGAAAAAAAGTACCGGAACAAGAGGCGTCACTAGGGTTGGTGTCACCCGGGGCGGTAGCTCATGGTGTCACCTGGGGCGGTAGCTCATAGTGTCACCCGGGGCGGTAGCTCATGGTGTCACCCCCTCATGATTTAACCCATAGAACTACTCCGAGTTTTCGAATGGTAAATAACGGGAATATATAGAATTTTACGGTCTGGTGTCAACCCCCCCTGATTGTGTCACCCAGGGCGGCCCGCCCCCACCGCACCCCCTAGCGACGCCATTGGCCGGAACCTCGTCCCGGTGCGTTACGCGTTACACGTTATCCGCGTGTTTTAAACCATAGCTATCAATTGAATAGAGCATTATCGCAAAGAAAAGAACGCAATCAGTCTGTTGTATTCACAGATGGTTTGTGGTGTAGTAACCAAGTGTTTTTAACATATCGAATACCTCAAAGTTGGACTTAAGTTTTTGTAAAAGTTAATGGAAGAAGTGAAGGTTTACTTATGACTTATGGTTCATGACGATGGAATTTATCATGTATATTACTATTACAGGCGTTCATTCTATACGGAAGAATATTGCGTCATCTGCTGAGCTTTTTTGTGTGTCTAGTCTTGCCACTTTATGATAGTTTTTGTTATTGTTATTAGTGAGTTTATTTCCTGGTTCACTTAAGTAGAGAACCAATGAAAAATCATTATATTTATATCACACAATAATAAATAAATACCAATACCCGATTAAAATAAAACTATCTAATAAGCGGTTAACGGATAAAACGCCCCCAAAAATGGGCCCCGACATAACGGCCCCTGTCGAAAATCTCGGCCAAAAGATAATAAGAAAATATCACTAATCTAATTAAAACCATCGAAAAAAAAACACGCATCACAAGAACAATAGTTGAAAAATATCACTAAAAGACATTTGGTGGGGGTGGGGGGTGGAATAGGTCAGACATAAAGGGATAACTTTATTTTTAAAAAAAGTAATTAGGCGATTTTCCCCGTTATATTATGACCAGTGCTCGTCAAATCAGTCATTGCTCCACGTCACACTCTCCTGGAAGGATAGAAAGAATTTTTTCAATTCATGGTAGAGGATGGGTTGGGACATTTAGATTCATGTGGGAGGGGGGAGATTTAGACTGCATATTTCTTTTCCTTTCTTTTAAAAATGTATTTTGCCTCAGCTGAGGCAATATTTTGAAATGATATATTTAGAAAGTTAATTTGTGCGCTTTTTGAAATTGTATCTAAAATAACTTTTAAGAAAAAATGTATTGTTTTGAAAATCCATTTTATTCACATAAAAATGGCCAATGGACAGGCAGTGTAAAAGTACCATACGAGATAGCAAATTAATTATATATAATAGTTTTACCAAGTTTTTTCCCCTTGACAGTTCTCGCATTAACAGATTTATTCATTAAGTTATTTCCCCTTGACATAGCCCCCATCTCTTCATTCAAGGATCAATTATTATGAAGTTATGATGGCCGAGTGGTTGAAACTTTTCAAATATGCCACGTCATGGGAAGTGGGTGGTAATGTTGTAAACGGGATGGTCATCATCTGACACTGTTTTATTTTCTATATATGGCAAAGTATTTTATTTGAGATGAAGTAAAAAAATTTTTTTAGCTGACTTAATTAAATAGCTTCACAATCAGCAGGAACATAATGTTATAAATTAATATTATATTTCACATGAATGTTTTGAGTATTTTTACCATTTAATACCCTAAATTTCTACCTTAATAAAGAGTGAAATGTAAATTCCATTTTTTAATAATAGTACGGACACCTTAAGATTTTGAAGAGTATCCTATTAAGTATTAGTCACTACAGTCTGAAAATATATCTTCGAAGTGAAGCTTTTTCAGTCAAATTAAAGACATTTTAATTGAATTAAGTAATAACATTTTCTTCTTTTCTCTCGACAGCTTTTCTCCAATAATGTGAAGAATGATTTTTTTTTTAAACCAACACTTAATTCTTGAATGCTCTAAAGTGAAACAAAGCACTTTGATTTTTTATGTAATTATTTTATTATTTGCTGGAAAATGTAACAGGTTAAAAAATACCTCAACATTTCATGTGTCCTTCCTTATAATCTCAATAAAACTAACCACATTTCTATAGAATACAGCATCAATTAACAAAGTAAATAACATTTTTTTAAAGCAATTTTGTCAATACAAAATGCAACTCTGGTTTTCAGTGTAATTGACACATGCCTAGCATTTTCAAGTTAAAAAATAACAAGGTTCTAAAGATGAAGATAAAGCGTGGCACACACATTGGAAAGACTTAGTAAACATATATCATCTTACTGTAATTTAAGTATGTGAAAAAAAATCTGCCTTATCTTATTTGATGCAGACGCTCCTTCTATACAGAAGATTTTTGCCTTAAAATGTTTTAAGAACATGATAACCCTTTATATTCTGATTGTAAGAAACTGGAAAAATATTTTAATCAAATTTCAGTGTTACTCCTATTTTAGGAAATATCACTTATTTTATTATTAAAAATTATGTGGAAATTTGAATCCAGGTATTAATGTTATTTAACAAAGCTGCACTGTTTACTTCTTTACGTATGAGAAAAAATTTAAAAATTAATCAAAAAACAATAAAACTGTTACCCTTTAAATTAAAAAAATCAAGTGCAATCTGGAAAAAATAACTAAGCTCAATATATAACTGATTGACTTCAAAAAATATATATTTGGTAAATAAATGTATTTATTTTTCCTTGATCACAATAATTACCAATATTGGCAAAGAACAGAATATTTTAAAAATGCTTATAGGCTGTATTCATAATAATAAATAAGATATTATTCTAAACATAATAAAGAGGTCTTACATAGGAAATGTCTTATCAGGAAAACATTATGATAATCTTTAATAATCCCTTACAATTATGAAGCCTAAAATTAAATTGCACTTTAAAATATTGATGATGTGTGCAATGAAATCAAGATATTTTAAAAAAAATTCTTTCCCATTGAATTTTAAAATAAAATTATTAGAATGCATAGTTCAACTTTTTAAATTTAATTATTTGAGACCCTGCTGAAATGAAAACTTGAATTTGATATGTAAAGTAATGAAAGAATATTGTAAAATACCTGCAGTTATTACATGTAATAATAATTTATAACACAGATATGGTAGATATCTAAACAAATCTCCTCTTAGAACATATATTATGACTCTCAGCTCTCACATAAATTCTTAAAATAATCATTTAATTATTATATTAAATTTTATATCAAATATATAATAAAACTCTGTAAACTATTACATATACTTCCAATAATGCAGGTTTATTTAATTCGATTTGAACTAATTAATTACAAGCACCTGTAGTGTAAAAACACAATGAAACCATCTTTTTTTAGATCCCCATCTAGAAAATAATCTCAGAAAAGTTACTTTAGCTATTGGATCTATTCACAAATTAGATAAAAAGTTAATCTCAATAATTTCATGAAACAGTATGTTTTAATTTATGAACATTTGTGATTTAATTAAATCAATATAAACTTATGTGACATGGTTTGTAAGCAGAAAAAACAAACTACTTTAAATGAGTACATATCATTCATATTATGATATTGTGATTAACCTGCTTTACTTATCTGGCAATATTAAGAGTCACCATCAATGACCTCGCCATTTAAAAAACCACAGCATGTCTCAAATGATGTATGTATTGGGCTGGCGTAAGCTCTCTAACTAATTAAGACCTAATGGTTGATACAACAAGCCTTTGAAAAGATATCTTCAGCATCTTTAACATTCTGACCCAGACAGGACAAATAACATAACTTTAAAAAAAAAATTTTAATTAAACAAGTTGGCTGCTGGTGGTCAGGTGAATAGCTTCAAACCATTCTGAATACATCACCTGGACTCAGAGAAACAAACTGCAAAAGATAAATCTTCTAGGCTTGGTACACAAGGAATTCAACTTAAACAAACAGCTACATTTACATCATCATAATGAAATAGATTCAGTTACTTATTGATGATAAGAATAATCCTCATAGAGTAAATAGATAGAAGATTCTTGTATAACACAGATGAAAAATTGTGAAAACATGTAACTCACACTAGGAGGTAACACAAAAAAAAGGAGAATTTAAACAAATTTTCAGAATACAATGTTCTATCATTATTTCTACTGCTCTGTATTCATTGTCAAACATATTTGTTCAAATTTAAATTTAATGCATTTGAATTTGGCAATAAACTTTAAAAGTTGAAAGGGTTGATAAAAAAGTCCAGGATATCTGTTATAAAGTTAGCTGGTTTGCAAATGGAAGTAACCAAAGAATTAAATTAAATTTAAAAAAAAAAAAAATGAAATTTAAATGTTAATGCTTTCAAATAAATCATTGAGTAGGAAAGTGAATCAGTATCAGTGACATTTTTTAAAAATTAGTAAAAAAAACAAACTCTTGAAGATTTGAGAAATCACTTCCATATCAAATTATCAATGATAAAATATGAGGCACTGCGTTCTCTCTGTAATGAAATATGTAGTAAACCAGGTTGTATTACTCATTTAATTAAGGCTTGCCTCCAATTAATCAACTTATAAGAACAAACGTTCAGGTATAAAATCATTTTCCAAAACATTCCTGATAAAATTATGGAATAGTTTTTAAAAAATTTAAAAAAAACATACATTGAAAATGCGCAATATCTAAAAGTTTTACTTAGATCTTTTCTTTTTTGTGTGTAAAATTGAATTAGTAAATTAAGTTCAAACTAATCTGTACCAATTCACAATAATCATGAACACTGCATCTATACTTTAACTGTAATAGATTTTGTAACTATTTTCATAAAATCTTTGTACAATTTATTATTTTTTTTTTAAATTTAGAAAATATAACAGCAGTAAAGATACAAATTTTCTATATTTTAAAACAATTTTCTCTTAAATAATTATATTGATTTCTCATAGAAATAATAGTATACGAAGCCATTAGAAATAAATCATCTAATGGCAATTTTTGTTATTTTAAACTAAGTATAATCCAATATTTATTTTGTCTTTCCTTTATGATTATGAAAATTTTAATCAACTAATTGCAAATTTAAATTATAAGAGCAAAAATCTCGGTATGGAATATTGCTTGCTATTCAGAGATAGCCTATCTTGTAAACTCATCTATGAGTAATGTCTTAAGTGTCGAGAGTATTGAAGCAAACTGATAGAAACTCCACCTTCCTAATCTGTTAAATTAATGCTTGAATTTTTCATTGACTTCATCATTGTAACATTCTGTCAAAGCATATTGAATGCTAACTAAAATATGGGACCTTTAAATCACAACGCTAAGACACAAATCATTGAAGTTCAACTTTCATTAAATGCTGTAACATTACATTTTTGGGGCCACTTTTTAATGTGTTTAAATTTTTTTAAAATATAGTAGAAAAATTACCATTAATTACAAAGCATACCTGTTTTTATTGCTCCATGGTGAGGTCTGATGTTAATCAATTGTGTTTATTGAGCTGTCACTATCACTAACTGAAGAGATTTCATCAATGGCACTGGCAGATTTAGAAATTTTCCCAGAAGACCTTGCATGGCACTTACTGGGCTGTTCAGTTTTGTTAAAGGGCGAACTGGATGTCTTTTTAGGAGTGGATTTGGAAGATATATTCTACAGAAAAAAAAAATCAATCTAATTTAAGGCTCTTTCTTGAAAGACTGAATAAGTTGACAACCTTTTAAAAATTATATCCCGAGAAAACCTCAAAAATAATATATAACGTTTCCATGCTAAAAAATTTAATTTAGAAAAATAGGACACGTAGTAAATAAAAATGGTTTCTAAAAAAACAAATAACAGAAGCAAGAATGTGCACACTACACTCCTGGATGTGGTTACTTTTAATTGAACATGAAATTAATAAAATTTCCAAAATTTCACTTCATTTTTGGCAATGTCTACTCAAGCACAGAAGGTCCGTACATTGATCAATTTTTTTAATAATTCATATGAGAAATTAATTGCATTTTCACAAAATTTAATCAAAACTGGTGCTGTAAAATTTAAAGATTAATTATTCATTAACAATTTTAATCAATTATAATTAATTTGATAGATTAAAATTCTATTAAAATTTAAGGAATTATTTCTAAAAATGTTTTTCCTCCACCAATTAATAATAATTTTTATTTTTTGTTACTTGCATATTTTTCCCTCGTATTATTATTATTTATTTAGACGTGCATATGTAAATTAAAAGGTTTTTCTTCCTTATTTTATAAAAAGCAAAACAAATTTGCTGTGTTACGTCACAAAATATACAAGCCATGGAATTATCTTATCTATCTTATCTTATCTGTTACAGACGCCCCTTCTATACAGAAGATTATTGCATCCTACTTTATCTATGGTTTGTGTTTAGTCCTGCATTCTTATTAGAGTTTTAAATGATGAATTACCACGACTTAACCGGTTTGCTAAATAATGAATTGGAACTTAACGGGATCTTTATATGCGTTATAAAAATTAACTAATCGAAATTAATAATTACATTTTTTCCCCATAAATTATACAAATTTTTTAAAATCAGTACCAGCACTAATCAAAACTAAAACAATTTTAATAATTAAACACTTTTTCTTCATCCTTACCATTACTGAGAAAAGAACAACAACAAAAGCTCAAAGTCACTACATTAATGAGTTAAGAATGTTGAGAAGGATAAAGAAATAATTTAATATAAAAGCAGCCATTCTAAATTGCCTTTGTATGTGTTCAAAATTAAAATCAGTGGGTCCCCTCTGCTCATGTTATGATGCCTGTGATTTCTGATGTTGTGTCTCTACTGTTAAATATTTAAAACAGATATTGTTTCAAGAAAATCTCCTTACTAAATTCACATCCTTCTCATCAGCTTTCTTCTCTGGGTAGAGCTCAGATACTGCTGCTTGCACTTCTGCCAGAATCTGCGGTTGCCTCAAACCAACCATGCCATCTGTCACAGTGAACACTGTCTCCAGGATATCCTGTGCTTCATCTCTGTAACATTCAAAGAAATTAACATAAATTAGAGAATTTAAAAAAAAACAACTCAATCTACTAAACTGACAGTCTGACTGAACTCTTAAATCTATTAAAAGGAATAATTTTGAGTAGCAATGGTTACTGTAATTAACATTTAAAAAAATAACAGCTTTATATTTTGAAAATCTACTAAGAAACAGCAATATTTGCAAACATTAGCCAGCATACAAAATTTTTTTGTACCATGCACCACACATTGAAATGATCAAACTTCATGATCTTTATTAAAGAAAGCTATGCAGAAATTACTTTACCCAAAAGCTTTACTTTCAAAGTATGAAAAAAACATTAATATGCATAATTATTCTTCTATTGGCTGGAAATGCCACTTATAATATAGGGTGTGTTTAGGATTATTAATATTATAATAATATTATTACTTGCAAGCTAAACATTTTTTAAAAAAACAACTTAAAAAAAACATCAAAGGAACAATATCACCAATATTTCATATACAGTTACAAGAGATGAGCTTAAATTATAATTTTTGTTTTATTTTTAAAAAAAAAACAAACACTAAAAGCACCCCACTCTCAATAACCTCATCCCCCACCACTGTGGTTACAGCCATGATCATGTCAAATCATAAAAGCAATTGATATAAATGCATAATGGTTTGACAAGACTGTGACCAACGCTTAAGACACAGATCAATGTTGATACTCGGGTCTATGGCTTATTGACATTATTCATTTCATTACTGCATTCACTTTCTGGGAGTAAGGGTGTAGTAACCTAATCCTGGATCAAGGCTTTCAGATACACAATTTAAAATTCCATAACAATTAACTAGAAGTAGAAGCAAAAGTAAATTTTTAAAAAATACTGATGACCTGGTTAATTTCTTGTAAAGCTCTAAGATGCGATTTGTTAAGTTTGTGTACTTTTCTTGCTGCCTGAACGCCTCAATTCTGTCACAGAGAGACACTTTCAACTTCTTGGTGTTGGTGACCTAGCAAATTAACATACATTACAATTATATCATATACATGACACACTTTTCACTCCAAAAATAAGACATTAATATTTCAGTTGTACAATTGTAATTGTTTTATTTGTTTGATAGAAGCAGCAAGTGAGAAGAGATTAAGAACGAAATGACTGTTTAAAAAAAATCAAGATTTTTCAAGTGATTTTTTAATTTTAACCATTATTTAATTATTTTTTAGGAGTGGGTGGGGATGTAAGAATTTTATCTCTCTTTTTTTTCGATGAAAGTTCTTTAAAGTAATTTATTTTAAAATATCTAAGATCACCTTATTTATGAACAGCATATATATTTGATATTACTTGACATTCACTAGTTTTAAGTGTTGTCTACAGCTGGAGTAGCATTAATCAAAGTTGTAGCAACACATTTTTAAAATATCCAAATGTACCCTCAGTTACCCAATTTCTTTACTAAAATTTAAAAAATTCAGACTAGATTTATGAACCAGTAAAGTACAGTACTAAGCTTAGCAGAATAAAATAAATAAATATTCAGATTAATCAAATGTCTTTTTCTGTGGGTTGAGACTCCAATGGTGTTGAAAAATAAATTGAATTATGTTCAATTTCAATTTAATTTTAGGATGACAGAGTTTGGATATTATTTCAGAGTTATCAATAAGATACTCATTTCATCGTGCTGGTTCTATGAAAATAATTTTTTGGTATGAACCTCTATAGCTAACATCTACCTATTTGTTTAGTGTGAGAATGTGATCCTTTTGTCTCCCAATGATTAGACCAGATATTGATAAATATTTGAAATTATGCTAAATGTATACATTTAAACATTGAATTCTTGGTAACACTAGAGGCTTACAATATATATTGTACCTTGGCATAAAAGTGATCTCTGTATATTTGCAAGACTCCAGTCAGAAAATTTTTATTTTAAGACTAAGCAACTAACTCTCTTAACATTGATACCAACCCCTGAGAGTAACTCCTTCTCAAAGACAACTTTGTTTCCTATCTATTTTAAGCACTCCCTTGCTATAGCTTGTCCTAGACCTGCCAGCCGCATTTTTTTTTAAATTTCGGCTGGCTGACATAATTTTTCGGCTGATATCCGGATTAGCCGGATTTTAAAATTTCGGCTGGCTGACATAATTTTTCGGCTGATATCCGGATTAGCCGGATTTCTCCGTAAATTGACATTTGCAGCTGATTTTTGTCTGATTACGAAATATTCAGCTGAAATTTGGCTGAAGCCTGGCCAATAATGAAGAAATAAATCTTCAGCAATAAAACACTTTTACAATACTTCAGAAAGTTTTATTACTTTTAACAATAAAAAACAAACAGTTTTATTTGCTATACTACTAAAATTCTGCATGAATAATGAATGCATTCCACTCAATCAGTTTCTGTCACTCTAGCCCATTATGAATTAGAAAATCAGTTTATAATTGTCATGGATAAAACAAACGCGATGTAGTTTATCAGCTGTTAGGCTTGATCGTTTGCTGTTTATTATCAAACCAGCAACCGAAAACATGCAATCCACCGGTACAGATGATGCTGATGATGATAGGTGAAGACGAGCCAGTTGAGTAAGTTGTGGATACGATGATGATGCAGCACAGCTACGCCAGAAAGGAAGAACATCATGAAATTGAACAACAGGCGCCGTCAAATAGTTTGCAATTTCCACAGCTAACTGAAATAAATGTTCAAAAAATCAAAACACAACAGTACTAACTGCTAGGTTATATAACATTTCATTATAGTACACAGTAGGTGTAATATATAGTTTGTTCAGTAAATAGATAACAGTAAAAATTATTGGAATAAAAACCTATACTAAATGTCACTAAAAGTATTTAAATAGCCTAGTATTTAAATACTGT
>MUZC01000341.1:553746-576182 GCA_002072015.1 Radix auricularia | reverse complement strand
TTTACGACAAAGCTTAACGATAATTAAAATAAATTAAATAATTTATTTTTATTTATTTTAATTAGTATTTTATAAATTAAGATTTTAATAAAAAGATAACATGCAAGTACTGTATCAGTGATTATAATTTATATTATTTAGGTTTAAACAAACTATACAAATAACTTATTTTCGTCACACTTCCGGCAACGGTTATTCTAAAAATACAATCGATCTTAATACGGTACGCAATGAAACTTAAGAAAACAAAAACATTACGTTTCGGCGGCTCGTTCATTTTTCGGCGGATTTACGACTGACAAAATTCGGCGGCTAATGCGGCGCGCCGCATATTTTCCGACGGACAAAAATTTTGCGGCGTATTCGGCGCGCGGCGTCGGCTGAGGGGTCTAGCTTGTCCTAGAATGGTTACTTTTCAATGCCCAGGAAATGTTATTTGTTATATACACATGGGTGCTGTGCCTGCGGGGCTCTTTTTATATACACACTTTTTAAAAATAGAATTACAAGTGCATTTTAGATCTCAGAACCCGGACCTAAACCCTAATATTTTCATATATATATATATTAAATCTTGGCTATCTATTATTATAGGCGTTTATTTTGGAATAAGTTGCTTTGTTTTTCTCAGCTCAAGTTAGACTCTGGCCAATAAGATAGTTTTATGAGTGATGGATTAGACTTCTAGTAAGTACGTGCCAAAACTTAGAGACCTGATTTCTATAGAGCCAAACAAGTCATACCCCAGCGCTCTCTGACAGTGATATATTGTCACAGAGACAATGTCAGACACAAAAAATAGACTTTTGATGACTGGTCTAATCAGCGTGAAGAAAAAAGATGAGCCCTTATGACAAATTTATTGAGGGCGAACCAAACCATTGCCACACCTTTGACATAATTTCCATTCAAAAGTTTTGCAGCAGCTTGAATGAAAAAATCCCCCTTACCAATGGAAGAAGCACACACACACACATAAAAACTATCATTAGAGCAGCAGCCAAGAGGGACCAGAAAAATAAGGAGAATCAGACTGATTTCCCCTGCTAAAGCTAATACACATCAAGGTAGAACATGATGGCAACACATTCACCTCCAAGCTAAGCTTTAAGTTGGCCATTACAGCATAGCAAGCCAATGATTTGACACAAGTCAAAAAACACTTTTTTAAAACAAAATTTTATTAAGAAGAAAATTTGTTATACACTGCATACCATTAATAAACATTAATTGAAATAAAAGCAAATTGATAGAGATAACAAATTAATAACAAACAAACACACACAAAATTATCACTGATAATATCAGTTAACAAGAAAAGCTGTTTTAAAAAAAAATGAATTCTTTTTATGCAAACAGTACAACTTTATATAAAAACTATATTACTTATACTCATACTTTGATAAGCCCTACTCATATACAATTCAAGTGGAGAAAGTGCATACATGAAGAACTAACAAAATAGTTATTCATTTTTAGTTACAATGATATAAATGGAGCCCATCAACATAAAAATTATGAAATAAGTGATAAGTGGTAATAAGCCACTGCCCACAGGTAATGTCACCAAAATAGAGTGTGTTTAAAAATTTCCTCAGGTTTATAGATGGGTTTTGCCTTGTTTTATCATGCTTGAATTAAAAAGATCTGTCTAATCTCCCTGATACATTTCACATCGTAAGTAAATCAAAGGAAAGAAGGGGGCATTTCTTTGTGATACTATATTCTTATCTTATTTTATATATCCATACAAAGTATCAATAATTTTAAGTCCTATGTCAACAATGTTGCTTTGTACTATAAAAACTGACATGTACCTAAATATTTTTCTTAAACTTAAAAAAAAAATGTTTTATTTTGAGACAGACACAAAATTTACTTATGTGCTATTAATAATATTGTTTCTAACAATACCTCTTTAATCTAATTAAATTTGTATTACAGAAAAAACAGTTAATCAATATCTATATTTTACCATTTAATTAAAAAAAAAAATTAATATAAAGCCTTCTGGAAATGTGAACATAATGATCAATCCATTCATTATATCAACAAAAGCTAAATGATTTTTTCTTTTTAGGGTTTGATTAACTCACTAAACAATGTTTTTTTTTAGAAAGAACAAAAATGCGCATTGAAGTTTAAAAAAAAAATATAATGCAGATGTTCCTTCATAAGATATTTACATATTATGACATTATTTTGTTATGTCTAGTCTTGCACTTTTATTCGAGTTTTGAATGTTGATAGTGTGTTCGTGCTCAGGCAACCAATTTTATACCCAAATGTCAGTAGGGAGGAAGAATTATTGCAAGGTGACTCTTGTATATGGGACAAGAAACATGTTTTTATCCTTATCTATCTCAGTGTTGTGTTAGCTTGTTGTTGTGTTGTATAAGCTTGTACTTGTGTTGTATTAGCTTGTTGTTGTGCTGCATTAGCTTTTTGTTGTGTTGTATTTCCTTGTTAGATTTTATTATTATTATTACAACTTTGCTTTTTGTTCTTCTATCCTCTAGTGTTTCTAAGTTAAGATATATAAATAAAGTAGTTACCGTTGTCAGTTTTAAATATTAACCACCAATGAATCTTGCACAAAATGTGGGTGAGACCGCAATCAGGTTTATAGATTAATAGATGGATAACTGTAAACAGTGTATGAGTGAGCCAGACAGGAAGTAACAAAACATCAAACATTTCAGCAAAGAGCCTTCTTTAACAAATAGTACACAAATCAAACAAATTTAAAGTAATAAAAACTTAGCTGCGGAGAAATCCAGAGCAAAAGAGAGCAATAGTAAGAAGAGAGTAGTATGAGCTCACATAGGAAAGGTAAGAGAGAGTGTGGAAGATTATTTGGCTCTCAGCGCAAACACAACATTCATTCCATGTGGTGCAAGGGTTCCAAACTCTTAGATTAGTCTTTTCTCCAGACTGACCCTGCCGGGTGTGTTTGTGCAAGAGACCATGGCGATGACCCTTTTTAGCAAGTCATCTAAGTCAGAATTAGGAATCAGTGTGTATGTGAGTACATCACTAATTGTTAAATTTTTTGTACACACATACTGCAATAGCATCTAATCAGCTATCATAGTTGATGTCATAACAAAAATATCTACATAATAATATTAGCAGCTGTTTCAATAAAGTTGAAAATACTCTTTAATTAAAATGATAGTATTGACAGAGCATTCAACAGTGAGAAAAGCTAACAGTTCTTACAATAACTTTGCAATATTTTAATAACTGCTTCACTGTGTGTGATTCTTAAATAAACACCACACATGGCTGACAGTACAACAGTAATTCTTAGATCTGTATGTTAGCTCTCAAATCTCACATTGCTTCTGAATTTAAGACAATACCAGTATATGTGCTACAAATTAAAAATTATTAGAAGTTAGAAGACTGGTTTAAATAGCAGTTTGCCATGTCAATTTGAGTAAAGTGTGTTATCATGTAGGTTCAGAGTTAGTTGACACATTACTAAAAGGTTGTGTTAATGTAATTAACAGTTATTCAGAAAATTGTATAACTTGTACTATTTGCATCTTTGTCCTTTTTTTCTAAGAGGTCTGTGTCTCACTTTGAATTTATTACACCCTCCGGAACAAATAAAACAAAGCTATAGTCCTAAAACCCTGGTTTTTTCTTGAGTATCCTAACTAAATATTTAAATTTGTTTGCCCAACACAAAATAGCAATTGACTTAATAAGTAGTGTAGCTTTTTTATTATGTGTTTAACATAAATTAAACATAAATAAATATACCACATACCTTCATCCAAACAAGATTGTCATCTGCAGGTTTTTTCTTTATATCTGGTTCAACATGATCTGAGGAACAAGAATTTAGACATAGTAAAATTATCTAATGCACTTTTTAGCAGCTACCTGGGTGTGACCCCAAAGGGGTCTGTTGTATTGGCTATATAAGTGGTTAGTGAGCTGAAGCCAAAAATTAAAATAATTATTGAATACAAATCGATCATTTGATGTGTATTGGTAAAGTTTAAATATTATCAAAATTATCCAGCATTTATATGTGACTTCTTTGTGTTTATATTGTAATACAAAAGTGTCCTGAGAGGTAAAAAAAAATGTGGCTTCATATCACTGAACAAGTAAAATTGGTCTGTCTTTCAATGATTACTGCTGAAGACCTTTTTTGCCAAAACTGTTACTTCCTCTTTGTTGTACTTTTCTAGGTTTCCCTTTACCCAGCTTATATCTGTTATTTCTTTGACCTGAATGTAGTCTTCATATCTCTCCTCCTCTCAGTGTACTTTTAAAATATATTGTTTTGAGGTGGCATATCAATTAGCTTCTGAATAAAATATTTAGCTGATGTAATACATCACGTTAAACTAAATACACACAAAGATTGTGTTTGGTCCATTTGAAACCTACTTTGGCTGTTTTCAAGGGTTAAAAAAAATTCTTCTCAATAGAAACCTGCTATTTTTCTATAGACAAAGCATTTTTATCAGTTATACAGAGGCTGCACACTTTCTAATTTTCTGTTATGTGATCATATTACAATTTTATTTGGGCAGACTGAAGATGTGCTTTGTGTGTTAAAACATGTCTCACCAAATAAATGGATAGTCAAATTTTGCTTATACAAGATTTCTGAGTCTGTAATCTTTTGTATTAGTGTTCAATGAATGTTTGTAGGATTTTTAATCCTAATTAAAGAACTACTTCAATGAACCAGCTATACAGAAATCACTATAAAATCACTATACATTTAATTTCTATGTTCAGTTAAAAAGGGGGAAAAGGAAGGAGATGTTTTGGTAACAATATTTCTATCAGAAAAAACAAATTAATGAATTACTGTGCTACCTCCCAGAAACACATGATGTTTATTTTAAAAAGAAATGGTTGATGGATCAACGTCAGACTGTATGGTTCATAAAAAAAAAATTAATTAGCTTTGCCAACAGGTCAGAATGCCTTAAAATCTAAATCAACATATATTGCATGCTTACAACCGCAGTCACCCTTGTTTCATTGCTAGAGGGAGGTATTATTGGGTTGTATAAATATGTAACAATCTACTACATGAACCTCCAGCAATTTGCCAACTATGACTATACCTCCCTGGGGAGGCCATCGTATAAGAAGTGACCCCAAGAATAGAACATTCACCTGTGTTTCCATTTATTTCTTCTTTTTTATTATCATTCCTGCAGATGAGGTCTTCAACACAGTTGACCTTCATGTCATCAATAGCATCCATGGATATTTGATTTTTACTGTTATCCTTCGAGTCAGAATTACATGATGGAATGTCTTTGTCATTTTGTCTTGAGGATGTCAAAGCTAAAAACCTAGCAGCTACAGATGAATAATGAAATATTTTTAAAAGACTTTGTGGAGTGTATTTTTGAGTAACACCATCCTTCACTGCCTGAGGTTGCTTGTTGGAAACTTTCCTTCCTTGAAAATTTAAATCGAATTGATTTTTATCAGAGACAGAACTTTTGACAATTCTGTAACCAGCAAGAGCTGTGGCTGATGCGCCTGCTGACAAATCAGCTGATGAAAGAGATATCCCCGATGACGAGTTGCACATTTTGGCAGGTATTTGGGAGGGCATCAGGGAGGCAGTAGTCTAAGGAAATAATTTAAAAAATACTTAATGTACTATTTAGCGCCATTGAAATTCAGCACACACAAAAATTCTATTTCATAGCAGTTTTTTTAATTAAAACAATAGAGTAAATTACCACTTTGCAAACGCTTTATGCTAAAATTAGCACCATTTCTTGCTTTCAAGGCTTAGTTTCTAAACCGTTCGACATGGAGTAAAAATGAAAGCTTCTACAAGTAGTATGACCACAAGGCTACTATAATATGACAGCATTCTTGTATTACTACGCGAGGTTAGAGTGTAAAAACAATATTAGCTGACCCCGTAAGCTACCGCCTGCGAAACACTTTTTTGCGTATTTTTTTTCAAAGGATACACTTTGACCTCAAAGAAAACACATAACCGAAATCACCAAATAATCATTTTTAAGTTAAGGGGGTCAACAAATAACACTGGAGATGTCAATAATAATGCAAAAACTTTTATTAAAGAAATTAGAGCCCAAATAACTTAGTTCTGTATATGTACATTTAAATAAAGGCACACAGAATCAAAGAGCAACATAGTAGACTGACAATATCAGTATAAACTTTTTTTTACAAAATAAACTTTAGGTAGATCTATAGCAACTAATTAAAAAAAAAAGAAATACGTTTAGAAATATAGTAACATAACATATAAAATAACATTGTCTACAGTCACTGGTCAGGGCAGCAAACATTGCAAACAAAAGTGTCCTGTTTTAAGGATGCACAATTTTGCGTGCACTGTGCATGCCACCAGCCATCACACACATCAAATTGGACCCAAACCTCTGCCCCTCCCCCTTTTTTGCACCCTTGGCACATTCCTGCCAACAAGTGATCCTCTTCTATATTTAAAGTATTGTAATCTGCAGCGATGTCAAGCTCTATTTTTTTTAATTAACTGTGATCCCTCACTGCTGCAAAGCTCTCCAGATTTACTACCTACCCACGCTCACTTATATGGTGTCGTATGGCATCTGACCAAGCTGGTTTAATTGCACTAAAAAAACTTGATCTAGGGGCTGAATAAAGTGACTCGCATGCGGCAACAAACAATATAACACAATATGGTTGTCATGACATAGCTGTGATGTCTCAACCAGTGCAGTGTGGCTAATGACCGTCTACCAGTAGAACTACAGGCTTTTATGCATGGGCTGTGGCTGGAATAAAGCTATCTCTTAGCCAGGAATAAAAACTCTGTGCTGTAATCCAGCCATTATCAGAAACTTGTAGGAATGCCTCTGGGAAGTGATGTAATAAATTTTTGGACGGTATTCTCTTGTAGGGGTATATAACAGGGGACTGAGGAAGTGTCCACTTGCGCTGGCACATGCAAGAACTGTCACTAGTGACTTCACACCTGCAGTAACATTGTACACATGTTTCAACCCCCTGCATGCAATGACCTTCTTGCTTTTGGTATCAAAAGAAAAACCTGCATTGTAAATACTAAGTAAACTGGGGTTAATGCTGTCAACACAGCATTTTAAATCGTTAAACCACTTTTTAATAGCTTTTGTTGTAACCAGGGCTCTCTCCTTTCCAAGTGATTGGTGAGTACGCAGTGTCAATTCAGGATGGCGTTTAAAAAATTTATTTAGCCATGATGATGTTGGCATTTCGGTTTTGCTCTTTGAAGAACAATGCCTGGTATCTAAGATATGTTTGGCGATTTGTTTCACCTCATCTCCAGTTTTTCCAAAGCCTCGCTTGGCTAGCTCTATTAGCCAGTTAGCTAATTTGACCTCCTCTTCAGGCGTGAGGAGGGTCTTTGCATAGGCTATGACAGGCCGCTTGCCTGTCAATTTGTCGTAAAAAGTGGCAAGTGGAATGCCAAAGTCCTTGGAAGCCTTTCTAATAGAGAGCCGCTTTTCCCTAATACTAGCCGATGCCGCATTGATTACATCTGGGCTCTGTTTTGTTCTTATGCTAGACATTGCTTTAAATCTGAAATATAATTATATTCTATTTAATTTTCATCCTAATAAAAACTTACGAGTCTAGATATAGACAAGACCTAGACCTTTACCTTAATTTTCCTACATGAAAAAGTGTTTGCCCTGAAGTAATATCCAACAATAAAACAAATATACTTCAACGTGAACATGCCCTCAAAAAAACATTACTATTTTCAAATAACTCTAGAGGCCAAGAGTTAGTCCCATATTTAATTTTTTTTCTGCAGAAATAAAAGTGTTTTGTACGAAGTAAAATCCAACGTTAAACTTACTTCGTCGTATACACCACTTTGAAAAGAACATTACTATTAAAAGCATTGCAAAGTTTAACACAGTGGTTACTGACCTATTGGTAAGTGATTATGCAATACCAAAAAGAGAGTTTTCCAAATCAAACAGGAAAAGTAGTCTTAACCCGGAAATCACCATCGTTCTTCCTAGGGATGTTGACAGCATACAAGGCGCAAGTTTCAAGATGTTGACACAAATTTACTCACAAAATAGTATTTCCCGGAAAACGAAACGATGAAATGATATTGAAAAATGAACTATTTTGACTTATGGATGTTCGTTTTTGTGTTAGACAAGCAAATAAATATACAGAAAACGCTTAATGAAATAGTGTTTCGTACGACATAGCGTTTGCGTAGTGGTAATTTACTCTATATAGTTCTACCTTTAAAAAACAGCTGCAATAGTTTTTTAGGGTATTCATTTTTTAGAAATGTTTTATTTAACAAAATGTACAGTCATCTAAAAAACACAAACAATTTATGACCATTAAAATTACAGTAAAACAGCTTTTAGAGCTGAATACACTGTAAGATAGTTATGAATGAGAATGATCTTTATAATCTATTATTCATCACAAGTCATTGCTTTTTCATTGGAATAAATTCATTTGATATTTTTAAAATCACAGTACTTGAACATAATGGCAGGGGAAGTAATAAAAAGTGAGCACCCCTCTGATTCCAGATATCAGCAGACTGTTTTTAAAATATTTACTTCAAATTAGCAAGGGATATAACCAGGTTTCACATTGCATGGAGTGACATGGAGCGAAGGCTCTTCCAAAGGGATATAACCAGGTAGCAGTCTTTGATAATAAAAGCCCCTGTCTTCAGTGTGTCAATGATTGAGCATGGCCGTGACAGCTTTTAGGAAAATTTCTATTGTCAGGTTATTCAAAGTAGAATTATATCATTTCTAAAATTTGTTAGCACACAAACCAACTGTTAAAACTGGCATTTATGGTAACCATTTTTCATTAAAAGATGTCATTAGTCTTCTATGGTATTTAACAAAGCTAAATGTGTGACTTTGGACTCATTACCTTATATGGGAATATTTTGGCATCTGTGAAGTTATTATTATTAGCATATCAAAAAGTTACATGTAAACTCTCCCAATACATAATAATAGTCTTGACTAAAAGTGTAAATGTCAGCCTGACCGACTGCACAGAAGATTCAGACAAATATATAACCATGTAAATAGACCTTGTTTAATTATTATTTACCTTACAGACTGGTGCCACTGAACATAGGTCAGAACATGATGGCTTTCCTTGACAGTTGGGACAACCCTCACTATCCGGCTTTTCTTCTCCATCTGTCTGCACTGTTGCATCTTTAACAGTCCTGCTCTTCTTGGGTTTGGGAATGTATGGGAATAGCAGTGGTTTCAGTGGCGGCTTAATTTTCTCAACAGATGCAGGGGATTCTTTTTGGCTGCTGTCAGGGAGGTCTTTTTTTTGGTCAAATTCCACCCTAACACCATGCTTCACTAGCTCAACAGATGCAGGGGATTCTTTTTGGCTGCTGTCAGGGAGGTCTTTATTTTGGTCAAATTCCACCCTAACACCATGCTTTTTAGCATTGGCACAAAACTTTTCAAAGGCTGAAACTAACCATTAAGACACATTATAATTAAAAATATACTGATTGAAATAACAAATAGGATTGTAAAAACAATTCTGTAGCATAGGCTATTTGGCAACAATGAGAGACAAGAGAAGTAAAATTGAAAACATTCACCAAATCTTGATCAGACCATTTGTAAATGAACAATTAATGGTTTATTTTATCTTATCAGAAACCTCTTAATACTTAATGGTCCAAACTAAAAGCTCAGTAAAGTCTGATCATCTAAATAAACCCACGTTTTTCAACTGTGCTTCTCCAGAGTGGCTTACCCCTACAACGTCTTTTCATGATAATGCTTTGTTAATAAAATACTAAGAAATGCTTTACTATTTTTTTTAAAAACTCTATTCACTAATGAGAATGAGTTAGACAACAGTGTAGAAAGGCTTTATAATTTAACTAGTTTAAAATTCAATAATGTTTTAAAAGAAGAATTGCTAAACTTACTTATTAAAATAAAATACCTCTTTAACATTTTCACAAAGATGTATTTAAATTTGTTAAATATTTAAGACAAAAGCTTACATATTTTTTAAATGAGCTTTAAATAAAAGTATATTTTGAAATTTTTAAACATTTTAAATTAAAGACATAGTGAGTTTTTTAGGGCTGTTATCGATTAATTTAAATTTAATCGTTAACTTTTGAAAAATTACAGAATAATTAATCGATAATTTTGATTAAAGCTGAAAATAAGATTTATGATGTCATGAAACTGAAAATTTCATAAAATGCCCATAACTTAAATTTTTAATGAAAAACATATTGTATTTTTAGGAGTTATATTTTAAATATAAGAAGTTCAATTTTATGTCAATGAATTTTAAAAAATTTATTGTTAATTAAGTAAAAACAAACTTTAATTTTTTAATATTTTCCTTATTAAAAACTGCTTATTTTAAAGTTTATAAAACTTTTTTTTTAATGGAGAAGTTTGTATGTTGAAAACAATTATTAATAATTAATTATTTATTAATAAATCGAAAAAATTGGTTGAAATATTCTCTTTAATTTTAATTGCTATTTTATCAATTAAAATAATTTTAATCGATACAAATTTTTACCGATTAATCGAGAAATTAATCGATAATTTCCGCAGCCCTAGAGTTTTTATAATTATTTTAAAGTGTGTGTCTTTGATACACAACCTAGCTTCAAAGACAATAAGTTGAAATTGCAAAGTTAAATTTTATGATTATATGTAAAAAAGCAATTAAATGTCAATTTTTATGAAAAATTAGAAGCAAATAAACTTTGCAATCAAATCAAGAATGTTAAAGCAAAAAGAGTTAATTAAAACTTGCCCCCTGAACACTTGTTAGTCTGAGAAGATTTCATCAAGCTGTTTACAAAAATTAAATTATAGATTGAAAATGAAAACTTTAAAAAAAGATGAAATTATGCAAAAAGTGAACTATATAGCCCTGTTTTTGACAGCTTAAATATAATCTTTCATTTAAGTCAAGGTGTCCAAATATTTTGCATGGGGAGCCATATTCCATAAAGTAAAGATATTTGGGGGCAGGATTAAGATAATACACAAAAATGACAAAGCTTGAGAATTTTTTATTGTATTACCATAGTAGTTTCCTAATACTAATTCATATCAACAACATTTTAATTCACCAAATCCACTCCCAATAAACAAAATTGCCCAATTTATTTTCAATCATAAAAAATGAAAAGAAAAAAGTTAAAGGAAATGTTATTTAAAAATACTTGCAAATTTTTTTAATAATATCAAGTATTTTATCCAATGTTGCTAGATCAAAAAGCACCATGTCTAAAATTGTAATTCAATTTTTTTAATTTTTCTAATCACAAGCATTTAAATTATGACTTTTTGATATTACTGGCTTTTTTCTTGCTTGATTAGTAACATTAAAAGAAAAAATAAAGTATATAGCAGTTCTTGTTCAAGTCATCATTTGAAGGCACATTAACTTTTGCACTCAATATTTAATAAGTTTCTATTTTAATTTATAATTTTTGAGAGTATGCAAAAAACCAAATGGTTCCTATTGTACAATGACTAAGCCACATATCCTAAGTCATTATTTAGTGAGTAATGCTTACAAAAGATAATTAAACTTAGTGTTCAATTCTACATGCCTTCTTTAAAAAAATTTGTTTAACATACTTTGCTTGCTTCAATATAATCTTATAATTGAAAAAAAATCCATATTTATTGTCAATCAGCTGTTACTTTTACACTAATAAATAATAATTTTTAAAAAGAAACTATTTTACTTATCTACACAATTAATATATTATATAATATACCAACCTGTTTTTACAATCCCGACTGATAGACTCACCACAATTCAAACAAGTTTTAGGCCCTGTGATAATTAAAAGAATGTCATAAATTATCATTTTTAATAGAAATTAAGAATTTTGCATTAAAAATGTTTGCTTTCTCCAAATATTCAAATTTATGGCTAAATTATGATTCAATTCTAAATAAATATTTTATAACATTCAAAAATAAAGCCCTGGCAATCTATTCAACAAATTCAGGTTAAGAAAAATATTACAGTACAAACAAATTCATTTGTTCTGAACTCATAATTTGTTTTATGTTTTATGAATCATGATTTCCAATAGAATTCTTGTGTGAATCATTTAATTCATTGTGTATTTGAAGAATAAAGATCAAGCTTTTCTAGAAAGCCATGTATGGAAAAATACTTACAAAAGTAGTTACTAATGCTGAGAAAATACTTCCAAAAGTAGTTACTAATGATGAGAAAGGGTGATATTGAGGCGGGATGTACAGGAATTGCACTTAATCTCAGTAAACACTAAAGGAATGTTACAAAACAATAGAAATATTTCATGGGAGACTTTTTTTTCCATTGCCCCCATTTTTTTACAAATCCCCAAATTTCCTGCAACTCTGGTGGCCCAGAGCATGTTTTTTTTTTCATCTATAAAGCAGATTTCCAACTAAGACAATTTTACAGGTGCTGCAGCATTAGTTCTACAGCTCATTCTTTTTTCTGTGTATCATTGTATAAAGCAGGAATAGTGATGCTGATAGTTAAAATCAGTGGTTCTTACGGACCCCCAGGGGTGCACGGTACCATTCAGGTGGACCATGGAAAATAAAAATTGATTTGGGGATCCCTGAACAACGACAAGGAGTCTGTGCAAGGTTTATATAAAATAATAAAATTGCAATTCATTTTTATTTTTTGAAGGAAAAAAAAAATAAAATAGTATCTGAATGCTTTTCTTTTTCTGGAATATTTAAAACCAGCTGTAATAAATTTATTTTCAGTACATTGTGCCTTTCACCATGATCATAAATTTGCAAAAAATGAAAGCTTGCATGGATCGCTAGAATATGCAGTATGTCATTCGATCATTTTAAAAAATTAAAAGAAATGCCTTCAATGAGAGATTATTTGCTCAACATTGTTTGGTATATTGAAAAAGATGTAATTGTTTATTTATTCACACTGAAGTACCTTGGTTATCAAAAGTTGCATTCTTAAATCAATTTTATTCTCTCGTTGATTGAGAGTTGGGATTCCTGGAAAGCAATTGCAATGATTTGCAACACAGTTAACTTAAAAATTGACTTTTCCTTTAGGGATGATTTTTTGCCAAATTTAATTAAACTATTATGAAACTATAACTATATCTTTGTAAAAATAAATAATAAAAAAAGCTTTTTGAAGTAGAGAATGTTCTCAGTTTCCAAATCTTTCAAAATTGCAAAATAGAGATAAATATTTGCTTGCCTACTGTCAAAACTTAAAGGCACTTCATGCAGTCTAAACAAAGATTTGTATACATTCTTCACTTGGATATTCTCACTGTGTGTTGAACCCTTTTGCGGCGTTGACAAACTCAGATCCCAAACACAAATGAATCCATACTAATACAGGAGCAACTTATTGAAATATCCACAAATGAGGAACTTAAACCAATGTTTGAAAAAGAAACCTTAAATTCTGGTTTCAAAAACAGATCCCAATTTTATATCCCGTATTATGGGTTATTGTATAGAAGTAGTTTACTGCTTTCCTGTCTTCTTATTTGGTAGATCAAGGATTCAGTGATTTGCGGTTGCTACTCATTAATATTGAGTCAGCCATAATTACACTCATCCAAATCATTAATACTTTTAATTTTTAATTTCATTTTAAACAAAATTTATAATTTCAATAAATACTTCTTCATTAAAAGCTGTTGTTTTTTTTAAAATTTGTGTACTATGCATTTATGTAGTTTTTTCACCTAGCGGACCGTGGGCAAGTTTTTACCTTAAAAAGGGGTCCATGGGTGAAACAAGTTTGGGAACCACAGGTTTAAATACTTGATGACCAAATGAAATAATAAAAAAAAAAGAATTGTGTTATTTGAATTTTTTTTTTTACTTCAAAATATGTTTTAGAAGTAAATATTTATATTGTGCTGATAAACAAATTTCTATGTTTCATTTTTAAAAAAATTCTTAAGATAATTTAAGATCTTACCATAAATGTAAGATACCTCTCTTGAAATACAATGGTATTCTGACAATGTAAGAACACTTCGGGGGTTTGACTGTCGTAAAGGAGGAACACTAACCTCTGGCATCATGATCAGCTGAAATTTTATGCAAAGTAAAGTAAAGTTAAAGACTAATTACTTTGGTAACACCTGAAATCAGTTTCATTTCCAGTAGACCATGTTGGAAACGTTCAAAAAGAATTTAATTAAAAGCTTAAATAGCTTTGTCTCACGCTTACTTATGAATATTAGTACAGTGGGCTAATGTCTATTACTCTGACCGCGGCGTCGCGTCTCTTCCCGTTGCTATGAAGGATAGTTGCTATTTTAATTTTAGGGTTTGGGTTAGGTATAGCTTTAGAATTTTCGGAAAATTCGCGGGGCTCGCACTATTTTTCCGGGCCGGTCACGTGCCATAGCAACAAGATGGCCGCCGGTAATGGCGGTGCGGTCGGAGTACTAGACGTTTACCATAAAATTTACTCAAGGATTTTTGAGATTGCACTAATCTAAACAGATTTTAGGAATTTAACCTGCCTTTTTAGTGGCCCACATTATTCTGCACAATTGTTTCATAATTAATTCTGTTTTTAAAAAACGCTCATGGGAAAGAACTCTTTCCAGACCAAGAACATTTTTTTTTGTTAGTTTAATATTAATGTCCCTCAAATTTACACTTAAAGATACCAAAAATTCATCTACAACCATTTACAATAACTACATCTAGGCTAAAGTAAATGTACGCTCACACACAATTATTATTTTAAATTATCGGTAAAATCCGACTTAACGTTCCCACTCAAAATGGCCGCATTCTTTGTTGATATGCCGCGTACCAAAGATTTTGGAAAATTCAACTATTAAAATTCTAACCCTAAATTCACAATTATAACTAAACCTAATCCAAAGCCTAAATTAACAAATAAAAATTCTAAATCTAAACCTAAAAAACAAAGGAAGAGAACGCAGAATTAATTGCTATAATATCACCCTTTTTTTTAATTTATTTTTTTAAAAATTTTTTTTGGAACGTATGATTGGATTCAGCCAAATTATCTACAATGAATAATGCAGAATTGATTATTTAAAATAAGTATTTCTGTATTAATTATGACTTTTTTAAAAATACCATCTTATTTAAAGCCATGTTGACGTTGATTTGAAGAGGTGAGGATGAGAGAAAGGATATAATAAAAATTTGAGACTGTTTCAAATATTACCATTGACCATTGGTTTAAGGGCTGAAGCGGTTTAATGGCTACCGGTTGCAGGAAAAGATAGTTCTATAAATTCTAAAAGGATTTTCACAAATTGAAGGTTTTAGGGTTTGGGTTAGGTATAGCTATTAGTATTATTAGTGTAGCTTTAGAATTTTCGGAAAATTGAAGGTTTTAGGGTTTGTGTTAGGTATATTATACTGTATAGCTGTAGAATTTTAATTTTAGCTTTTTAACGAACGTGCCATAACAACAAAGATGGCCACCGTGACGTCACGGTCGACATACTTTGTTTTAACCGGTTTAAGTTTATGAGCCGATGGTCTAAGTCTAGTCTTTTCGTTTGATTCTTTGACTTTTAAATTGTCTAGTTTTTCCGCCGTCATTTACGGTGTTACTTTTTAAACTATTAAAATATTGGAAAAAAGATTATTATTTTTTGAATGACATTAAACGAAAAAAAAAACATAATAAAATAAATGTCACCTCAAATATTTTCGAAAGAAAAATATCTTGTGACTAATTCAGCAAATCATCTTAATTTAAAAGCTCATTTTTAAAAAAAAGGTTTTATTTGTCAGACTGAATTTAATTTTAGTCATATTATACAATTCATTCGGTAAAGTAATAATCTGGGAAATATATATGGACCGCATAACAGGAACGGAAATGAAGACGTAAAGCACAGGTTCCCAAACTATTTCGATGGCCACCCCTTTTTATAAAGGTCAAGTGACCCGCGACCTCCGATACAAATGAATTTTTTTAAATTAGGTTTTTTTATCTAAAGAAACAACACGAAAATCGGTTTTAATTGTATTTTATTTTAAAATTCTATAGTAAATGATTTATATAGCATAGCAATGCTTGAAGTTTCATGTTACGAACCAGACTCACAATTCGCGAGTTAGTTTTTGTTAATGCTAACCTTATGTCATTCTCAAGTAATAATTTATTTCGCTGGATGAGATGTGCTGACACAAAAATGAACTTGAAATCAAACATCGTGTCATTTTGATATGACTGATTCATATTTTTAAAATTATTATTTTTATGTTCAGAAATGTTGGCTACATCAAGGGAAGCAGAGAACGGATTTCATGTCTATGTAGTCTCTTCTTCTTTCACCTCAGAGAATAACTGCAGTGATTCGAGTTTCCCAGTCAGATATCTCGTCTTTCAAATATTCATTTGTTTCACATTCAGATTCATTTAGCACACGACACAATTTCTTTAACCTGTCGATGTTTCCAAGATGTATTTTTCGTCACTTTAGCAGCTTGGATAAAAATACTCGAGATCAGTAAAATGCAATAATGGTTTCCTTTCCCCAAAGTTTCAAATTAAACCTTAAGCTGGTCTAGTATATCTGCTACATATGCTACTATATTCAACCAAGTTTTGTAGTTAAAATATACCTAAAGCTAATGTTTCCCTTGAACTTGAACTGCCAGGTACAACTCGATGTCATCTTGTATTTCAAAAAGCACGATTCACAACATATCAGCTCAATATTCTTCATTAAAAATTAATTATTGTGAATACATATTTTTTTATTTACTGTATAAGCTGACGACCCCTTAGAACACCCGATGCGACCCCCTTGGACCCGCTGTAAACGCGACTTTGTTGATGAAATCTGGTCAGATTCATAATTCGACCGTGTCAAAGGGTCTACACGGAAAAGGCAACGAAGTTAAAAAGAAACCTCTCGAGCAATATTCCCTTAAAGCTGCGCGGCCACCCAGATATCTGATCGTCACCGCGCAGCAGTTTAGAATTACTGCACAGCTAATTCTGTACAAATATTGTTAAAAAATTTGATGCTGTGCGCACACATTTTTTTTTTTATTACTTTGCACACGGACCACCGAACCTTAGAGGTAACATTGCTCCCGAGGATCCTTCTGAAACAGGATACCATTAAATTAAATTATGCTAAAAGACGATCCAACAAAGAAATCACATTTCAAGAGAAATAGCCGGGGAGGTAAGGGAGGCAAAACAGTCCCACGTGAAGACAATTTTGTATGGCACTGCTCAGCAGATGAAGCAGGTTGCCCATTATTAGCCAAGGCCTAATCTCAGGCCTACAGAATATGTGATTTGTTTAGTTTAGTGGAGAGGAGTTTACCCAAAATAAGGGGATCCTGTTATGGAATAAGATCATGCTCGGGTATGCGATTACATGACAATTTGGTTTCTTGTTTGGGTAAGGGATTTCATAAGGCTAATGTTTACACAACAATTTTTTGAAATGTTCTTTGTGTTAAATTCTAAACTTATTTTTTATCAACAGAACCCTTTATTAATGAATAAATTTCTGAATAAACAACTTATAGGTTATGTTTTTTCTAATAACATCCATGTCATCGTGGGTATACAGGCTAGGCTAGCATTCTTGTATTGTGCAATTTAACTTTCAGAAAAAAATAGCGTAATAAAATTTAATAAATTAGTGGATTTAAATTCATTAATTAACATTCATTTCAAATGACTTGAAAAAAAAATCCACTCCTGTCAGTGTCACAAGATATGTGCTCGAATTTATTGAAATCATTTGTTGGTCATCAACGTTTGCATGATTACCTGGTGTAAGAAAATCATGTCTGTTCTCTGAAACCCCTAATGAAATATTACATTATCCTTATGTAATGCTGTCGCTTTATTGCAGCCACGCACCCTATTAAAAGGTAAATTTTTTAGTCCTTACTTAATAACTTATATAATGACTAACGTGGAACTGCGATGATCAATACATAATGATAATAATAATACATTGCCCGAATGCCGAATATCCTTTTTGCATTTTTTTTTTTACTAAGACTAAGAAGAAATATGATTGGAATGTATTCTTAAAAGGTACCATGAAAGTCCCCAAACTAAGGACTGACTTACTAGATGGTCAAATGATTGTTTACTTCTTTGAGAAAGAATCACGTATTAACCAAGTAATTCTCTTTCTCACCATCCGTCCTTCATAAGAGATCATGGCGTATGTTTAGCTAAAAGTTTCTCTGGTCTATTTATTATTAGTAATATTGGAGGTGTAGGAAAACCCAATAATGCACACCCTAGTGCGTAGAAATAATTTACTCTCGCTCATGAAAAAACATACGACAGATTGCAGCCTTGTTTGAGATGATCAAGTTGGCCGCTTTTATGTCTCACCTGCATGCATGTCTGTGTATCTGAGACAGTGCCGTCCCTACCGTGCTATCCACGGTGGTGCACATGATGATACAGCTGTAGTAGTACATGTATTTTGTTTTAGGGTCTCATCTTTCTAATTTAGTTACCAGTTCAATCCATTCAGTGTGTAATGACTCTAAAAGACAGAAATTGTTTTCTTAACATAACTATGAACTTCGGATGGCAAAATGAAAATATAGAAAAAGCAACCACAATCTTTCAAACAAATCAAGACGGAAAGGTCGAGAACACAAACAGCCTGATGATTTTAGCTGACAATCACCAGCTTTGATATAATTCTGTGAAAACTAATGGTTTGTTTTTCCCTTTGCTCTGACTCAATAACAAAAGTCAGTCGGCTTGTTTTTCCCCCCACAGAAATCATTAAATAAAAATCATATTAAAAAAATATAATATTGCGAGACTGAGGCATTTCTTTCATGTTAAATGTAATGAATTCTGTTGACCTTTCGCGACTTAAATCGTTTAAATATATAAATAGATTGATTTAAAAAAATGTTTTTTCCCTCAGATATCCTGTAAGGCATTAAGCTGAATAACATCTGAGCAGGTATCAGATTTCAGCACCATGATTGAAGTAAAGATTTTTAAGCACAACTATACATCGAAATCTTTATTGCTAGACACAAACCATGGGTAAGCGTAGGACCTAATAATCTTTTTAGAAAGAGCGTCTTTAACAGATAACTGTCATTTTATGAACTACATCATCGAACTCAACACCTCAGTATGAAATCGTCCTACTAGAAACTATAACAACTTGCCATCTTTTGTTGTTGCCATTGCCCCCCCCCCCTCCTCCCAAACGCACATTGCTGAAGCTTGATCTGATTTATACGTGTTTATATTTCTTCAATATAACGCATACATCTTTAAAAACTTAATATCTTAAAATGTTTCACAACTCTTCATTTAGTACCCGATGCGAGAACCTTGCCATAGTTTTAGTTTGTTTTTCTCTCATATACATCACGTCTTAATCTTAGATGATTAGATTCGTATGCCATTAATCCTGAAATCACTTTGGGGTAATTTTTCAAGTTTAATCACAAAGACTGAGCTTTAAATATATCCTCCATGCAGGATTAGCGCAAACTATTTTTTATAATAATACATTAATGGTTGTAAAGTTAGTATCAGTGCCAGCCAGGGTTGGGGGAGATTGAAGACGCCTGTTTCTTACAATCACAATGAATAAAGTAAAAGGTAATCATCTATCGACAGAAAATGGGGTGCCCATTAGCATCATCGACTATAAAACTCTGTCATCATCAGTCCCGTTACCGTTGTGGTCGTTGGGGGTGGGGGAGCTGAGCGCGGGGTCACATTAACAGATAACGATCTCCACAGTTCCCTATCTTGAGCGGCGGCCAGTAATGCACTCAATCCCATCCCTGTCCACTCCTTTATGTTGTCGAGCCAGCTTTTCAGTTGTCGACCTCTTCGCCGGCCCCCTTCCACAGTGCCTTGAAGGATAATTTTTGTCCGGGTATCAAGTGGCAGTGCATGACCGAACCATGCCATCTTACATCTCTTAATTGTAGTTATAATCGTTTCTTGATAAACCGCAATAGTTTATTTTGTCCAGGACATATTCATTGTTATTGTACACAAAATGAGGGGTGAGACTGCATTGAGGCTTATAAAAAAAGTAATCATTGGTATATTGTGTTCTATATAGAAGTAGAAGACCAGGACAATTTAATTATATCCATTTTCATCTCCCAAAGAATTATTTTTATTTTATTTTTTTCTCCGCCGTTGCAGTCTTTGATTCTTCCCAAAACGATCGTTTGTACTTGTATTAAATAAACGCTTAAGATGGATTACATTCATACACTATTTCAAAATATTTTAATTGTACGCGTTATTTTAAAACATATTTAAGAAGCGAAGCCGTTTGGAAAGAAGATTACTGTGTCTTAATTTAATACTTAAAAGTATAGTAACATGATAATTAACTAACGACTAATTCCAATTCCCCCCACCCCCAACCAAAAGCTGCTTTAAAAATAAATGTAAACAACATTTTAAAAACACAAAACTATTAACATACCATTAATTACCATTTAATTTTGCATTACAATAGTAGTGAAAAGTTATAGTAATTTTACAGTATCACCACACTATAGACTATCGTTACTTATAACAAATATGAATGTTTTAATAATAAATAAACTAAAGTAGTGAATCTACACGTAGCCTTCTTCATTTCATTGCATATTAGTTATTACACAAATACATATATTTAATGTAATATAATTAATAATAAACTATGCTCTTAATAATTCATAAAGAAAATACACAAAAAATGATGATAAATGGAAGGAAGCTTCTGTCGTGACTCAAGGTCAAGGGGTGAGAAATGGACCTCAAAATTTGTGTGTAAGTAAATCTTCAAAACAAATGATTGAAGGCGGTGTTTGGGGGAAGAGCTCATATAATTGAGTTAGGTAGGCCTATTATAGGGTGAGAATTTGTTATATAGTCAAGAAGTGTTTAAACATTTTCTTACTGCGTCTAACATTCACTTAACTTTAATATTATTAGCCATTGAACGTTTAATCTTTCTCAGAGATTCGTCCACGCCACCCATGATGGCCACCAACGGGTAGATGAAGCAAGTTCCCTAATCCCTGAAGCAGATCTAGAGACAGAGTCAAAGGCCTCATCCAGCTCCTAAACATCCATGTGGATTGTCTCAAGCCTTGCATTCAAATGCGGTGCTATGTAGAATTTTTTGGAAAGTTCCTAGTTGGATGGCCTGTTGGTGAATCTGTATAGCATTACAATTGGATACTATCACAGATGTTTCCACAAATCTTCAATCGTGAGGGCAGACGCTTTCTGTGCACGCTCAAGACTGCATTTCGTTACTGACGTTTCAAATGGTGTGGTTGCGAAAGAGCCATTAGCGGGGATTCGCTCTCTCCCTATAATATATATTATATGGGGGACAGGTTCTATCGATTCCAACACCTGAAGAATAAGGGAGGATGTTTCATCTGATTTCATTATTCATTCTTGATTACCATGCGGCATCTTTATGCTCTATAATCCACTCACGTCGATAGTGACTCTATATTTGGTATCCTGCGTGGGTTAGGCAGGTTGGGACATTGAGGCTTTACCATACCGTAGAGGCAAGTCGTGAGTTTTATTTCAAGATTTGTAAACTGATTGTAAGGGTCATTTGCTTGCCAATTGTTATGTGTGCTGTCACGTATTACGAATTGAATTATATCTATTCTAATTTGTATTGGCTTGTCTAGGGGAACGTGACAATAGAAAAAAGCCGTTGTGTCACTATCTTAAGTCTGAATTTAACCACAGACTTACAATGAATAACACAAGAAATCGGAAAGTAAAATATTAACTGAATGTTTAATAAAATATAAATCAAATAGTACTTTTAAATGAATCACATTAAGTTACAAGCAAAAAAAAACACAAACATCTACTCAATACAGAATTGAGAAGTTGACCAAACCCTTTTACAAAAATGGCATGTAAAAATATTACACTTCAAGAGTTTTAAAAGATAACTACAATTACCAGCAAGGCCTTGAAAAGGAAAAATCTCAACTTACACTATCAATACCACGCAGGGGTCACGCAAAGTCTCCGCTATTCTGTCTCACGGCTGTCTCCGTATGTCTTGTCCGTCTCAACGTTATACGGGCGGTCTTTTTATAGTCCACCGCGCGTCGAGCTCAAGACAACTCTAGTAGTTTCTCGAATACTATT
This sequence comes from Radix auricularia, assembly GCA_002072015.1. NCBI lineage: Eukaryota > Metazoa > Mollusca > Gastropoda > Lymnaeidae > Radix > Radix auricularia. Next base: position 553,988 of record MUZC01000341.1, on the reverse strand, counting down.
CGAGAACAGGACAAGTGAACAACAAGACAGAGCTAGAACCTTCTCTAAAGAGACGGAACAAGAAAACCTCATATTTTTGACCAGATGAAAACACACAGGTCAAGGACCGGTCACACGGTCTGTGTGGCTTGAACTCGCCGCCGCTCATAAACAAAACTCATTACACAAAAGGGGCAGACAACCTCGGGAATTTTCTACCCGTCTCTCGACCGCAACAGGTCAAGTGAAAACAACAAAAAAAA
>MUZC01000341.1:524793-553162 GCA_002072015.1 Radix auricularia | reverse complement strand
TACTAGGGAGAACAATACCAGGGTCTGTAATAACTAGGGAGAACAATACCAGGGTCTGTAATAACTAGGGAGAACAATACCAGGGTCTGTAATAACTAGGGAGAACAATACCAGGGTCTGTAATAACCAGGGAGAACAATACAGGGTCTGTAATAACTACTGAGATGAGTATTAAGGCCTTGGATTATAAGGGAGATCACTATAAGGGGCAAGGTTTAGAGCGATGGTAGCCAAACCACAGTTCTTGAGCCAGATGTGGCTCTTCTATTTTAACATTGCGTCCCGCTAACAATTTCCTAAGTTAGGTTTAATGATTTGCACCAACTAAAATTCTTTTCCAATTTTCTCATAAATCCTTTCATGATAGTCTTATTAAAGTATTGATATATTCTAAGGTATTAGGCTTGAGGCCAGAACCTGATTACAGCACCAATGTGTGCACAGTTATGTAACCATGGCATTAATGCTGGTATATGACATGCAATAGTATACAAATTATACAATACAAAAGAAATAATGTTTTCTTTTGAACTTTCTGAATTCTTATGAGATGTCTATAAAAGAAATAACTAATTAAAACATTGAAAGAAAAACAAAACAATGTTATGCAAAATTTGCAAACAAAATGCAATATTTAATGTTCAATGAAGAGAAAATGCCTTGCATGAGGAGACCTGTAAATGTAGGTTATACCAAAAAATTGTCAGAACATGGATAAAATATATTAAAAAATTGAACATTCATCAAAATTATAATCTAATTGAACCATGATAAGATACTGTTTAATATTTTTCTGGCAATGGTGTTGTCCATGGGTAAAGATGGCTAGAAACATCAGAGCATATTTTCCAATTTAAGTTTAAGATCTTTTATGTGAAGTCAAGATTTTCATTGTGTAGTTGGTTGAAATAAAATTAATTTAATGTAAATAAGCATTATCCTAAAAGTATATTTCCATCTAACCACTAAGCCTATCTTTTTAACAATAATTTAATAATGCAAAAAAAAATAAATAAAAAAAAAATAAAATAAATAAAATATCTCTATTTCATCTTAACCAAGAAAGAAGGGGGGGGGGGGAATCACACTATTTGAAAATAACATCTCAAAATCCGAGACTCCGGCTTTTTAATGTAGGGGATTTTTAGTGCTACCATTGCTTCATAAGAACTTATAAAAGAAATTTAATAAATGGTGGTAAGATTTTGAGGCAAAAAAGTTCAGGGTTTCTTATCTCATATTGTTTAAATAAATTAGTTTTATGCAGCTAAAAGCATGTTAAGACCATGCAATAGACTATTGATATTAAAAGACATGGCATCTCATTCAAAAAGATATTTAAAGATTTTTCATTTTAATAGTTTCAAATTTATCTTAAACATGCCATTAAAAAATGAGTCCCTATAGAAAGTACAGCCATTCATGCAGGAGCGGAACTGGGTTTTCCGCACCTTTGGCTAATTCATTTTTGGCCCCCTTGAGAAATAGGTAAAATACTAAATTATACAGAATACATTGATTATTGAAGGATTAGATCTTTGCACCCTAGGCCACTGCCCCGAATCCTCCATGCATCATAAAGCAATGAAAGTAAAAGTAAAAGCAAGTGTAAACTAATGACTGAGACATTTCAACAAGTTTGAACAAAGACATTCAGCTTTGGGTATTCCTGATTACTTTGTTGGAATATTGGCCCCCTATTTCAAAGTTATATTTAAAAGAACCAAAAAGAATATATTTTTACAATATGAATTAATGCCACAGACTGAATTCAAATCAATAGCTTTTAAAATTAGTTAGGCAAAAATGGCACAGATTTATCCAAGTAAAATGCATTAGTAAGTAATAATGAATTTAGTTCATTATAAATTAATCTAAAATAAAAAAAAGCTATTTTTGTTCAAATCATGATAATTTATTTTTGTAAAGTGACACAAGTAAAATAAAAATACTTGAATTAAAAATGACTTAATATCTAGGATATAACTTGTAAACTAAATATTTGAGCATTGATACAAGGCAATGGGATTGCTGTAACACAAACACCATGGGGTTTTAGGGCAAAACATACCTTATCACCCTAAATGCACAACAAAACATTAATGAAAAATGCAGCTAGTTTGGAAGGTAACTAAGCAGTGTGAAGAAAACACAATATCAAGCAAAAAGAAGCTTAGAGCAGTAAATAAAATAACATGTCTCTTTAAATAATTTTTAAAAAGTTTGTTAAAATAAAATTAAATGTGTTTAACTAGGTCAGGTTTTCATTTAAATAAATTATTAGGTGTTATCAATACTCAAGAAATTACGGCCAGTTCAAAAACAATTATCCAAGAAACAATACAAATTTGATATTCTCTATGAAAAAAAATATTTTTGTATTGAAATATATTATATCAATACCTAGTTGAGAGGAATTGTTTTTTATTTGAATAAAGAGGCATAAATAATTCAAACACCAATCTTAATCTTGAAAGATCATTAAATCTATCCATCAATGTATCTTATATATTGTAGAATTTTATTAATATCTCACTGTTAGCCCTAGACCCCAAAAAGAGTTCTTACAATTAAAAGTTAAAAAAGTATTATTATAATAATTATATTTACCGAAATTTTTATACATCTAAATTTACACTTTCACATCTCTGCAAGTAATTGATGAAATAAATATTTAACATGCATTATCTTTTACTTTTACATTCTTGATTTATGGAAAACATCTGAGCCATTTGAAATTAATCATTTTCATTGACAAAATATCTTTAAAATAAATAGTTCATAGCAATTTAAAATTCTTTTGTAAAGTTACAATAAACTAGAAATAATAATTAGACCTTTTCTATGTATTTATTGCTCAAATATTTCCATTACTTAAGCTTACCATACTTTAAATATATAAATTATAAAGCAAAATGAACTAAAATTAGTAAAATAGTTCTAAGAAAATTAAATGTATGTGATAACATAGACTTTAAGAGGCAAAAAAACATGCATATACCAATAAGGTGAAATAGTGAGAGAATAGAGAGAAGTGCTTTTTAAAAGCAATAGCAATGATAGAAATCAGGGTTCCATTAAAAAAAAAAATTACAATAGATGGTAGCCTTCAGTTTAACTTCCATTTTTCTTTTGCTAGGTAAAGGAACATTTTATTTATTTATTTGATATTTTATGCAATAAGAAAATACATTCAGTTTGAAGCTTTTAACTACAAAAGTCTTTTTTGTATGCATGTAAGTGTATATCTGGTATGTGACAGTAGTTCTGGGGTCTTGCATCAGCTCAGTCATGGAGGTTCTAATAAGTGTCAAAAGGTTTTAAAAGCCAGTGCTTGGATCAAATGTCCCATAACAAAGTAAGTGGGTAAGGTATCCAGTTCCTAATTATCTGAAAGTTCCATGGGCTGCTGTGTTGACTAACAGTGGCATCATGATGCTGGGAGGTGGCGCTAAAATGAAAATTGATTGAAATTGAACTCATTCACGTTGATTTACATCAACTGGAATACATGCACCGGTATTGAATTATAAATATGCTGACCAATTATGAGATAATTACAGTTGGACCTCGCTAAGTCGAACTTCCATAAGTTGAAAACCTTCCTAAATCAAATTAATTGTTAGGTCCCAGACAAATTCCATGAGACTAATGTATTTTAGATCTCCTTCAGTAGAAAATTTTTGGCTTCCAACCCCCCTAAGTTGAATTTTCCAATGCTTTTGGGTGACTATTCTGGGTTGACATTTCAGAACATGTGTTCCATAGAGCCACGTAAATGGACGCAAATTCTTATCTTAGTGCATTCCACAAAGGATTAATCTACTCTTGCAAGTACCGAAAATGACCAGAACAAGATAAAGGAGTGGGAACTAATTCTCGTTCCTTTGCTGCATGTTGTGGTTCTATTTAGAAAGAAAAATCTTACTTCCCCCATCCCACTGTGGAGGGAGAAAAGTGGGGGAGGGGAAGGATGGCATCTCCTCTTGTGTGGCTTAGCAAGACGCAAGTTGGCTTCCTTTCATGTGAAACATCAGACACCAGCTTTCTTTCCTGTCAACTGTCAAGCCAACTAGCTGGTATGGCTGCCCCCACCCCCCCCACCCCAAACACACACATTGTCTTTGATTAACCTGCGTCTATTACGCCATTTTCCCTAAATTGAAAGCTCAGCAACTTAATTTTTTTTTTAGGGTAGAGTTTGACTTAGAGAGGTCTTACTGTATATAGCTTCTTCCTTTCTTCATATTATTAAATCTTGAGTTAATTCTCATGAGCTGAAGTCTGTCAGTTCTCTTGATCTGTTCCAGTCGCCTTATGTCATTAATAGAAATCCTTTTAAAACTGAAATTTATAAAGAGCTATTAAGAAATTTATGAAAAAACAAGGTTAATTCCAATTTAGTCTATTGAAAATTATATGCCTTTTTTGTAAATTAAAAATGTTGTCATTTCAAACAAACTCTACATTTTTTTTGTGAGGGTGGGGTTTAGGACTTTTATTAACAAGACTATAATGGACTCAGAAGGGGGCGAAGGGGAAAAAAGTGGGATGGGTGGGCACCAAACCTGGTGATGCTAATATCTCAAATTTCTCAATGCTGAAAACAGAAAAAGGTTCAAAATCAATAGGCTTGACTTCACAGCCCCATTACTATACTGCTGCAGTACTAACTATGTGGACGGATAAGTTGTGCAGATATCAGCTCTACAGTCACTTTAAAAAATATTTTATGGCAATGAGAACAGGGCAGTGTGCCAGCTTGAAGTCAGATGAAATGCTTCAATGAATGGGTAAACCTTTTGAACTCAAGGTAGAAAACAACAAAGGTTCAAGGCTCATGGTACACTTTCAAGTCCCCACATACTGTAAGCCAGCAAACATTCTTAATTAGCTATGGAAGTACACAGAGACAAGCTAGTCCCCGCAACTTTGGGATCAAAGAGAGGATCATATAGGGACAAAGAATGGACAATTTGTGTACATCCTTAATATATTAACTTGGGAAAAACAGTTAATTAATAACCCATACAAGGATTATTTAATGCAGAGATACCTATACTTTGAAGGGAAAAAAATCCCTATACAGCCATGCTAATCAGATTTAAAAAATACTCGCTTCCCTGAATGACTCATCTAATTTGACCAGCATTTTTGAGTAAATAAAGAAGAGACCATCCACAATTCATACATTTGTGACAATGTGTGACGAGGGGTGGGGGGGTGGGGGTGAGAAATGTGCAAAATGGGCAACTTTAAATAAAAGTTCTATTGAAATATTTGATTGCTTACATTTGATTTAATGACTGCAAGCGTGTTATGATATTAGTGTGCAGCCTTACACTTACAATAAATACATACTTAAATGACAAAAAACTGATTTGAAACATACTCATTTTCAAAAAGAAAATACAGCTTTCATTGGAAGGGGGGGGGGGAAGCTTTATGACATCATATTGGAGGAGATTGTTTTTGTGTTAATGTGTGAAGAGGGAAAGGAAAGGTGAAAAATCGGCCAAAATCATTTGAATCTCATAAATGACGTCCCCAAAGATAACAAGCCATGCAAACTGTTAAGCCAATGCAAACGTTCAAATTACAGTCTCTACAAAAAAAGTTAATTTAAAAACAATAAGTTCATTAAAAGAAAATAATTTTTTTGTTGCTTTTCGTAGATATTCATAAAATGTGCTTAAAATAAGATTTTAAAAATATTTTTAACCCATTTCCTCTCTGGTTTAAATTCTGTGAAAAAAAAACCAGTTATCTCGACCTTTTTTAACTCACCAGCCTTATTAAAGTAGACATTTTTAAGTGGAACTGCCAAGGTCTCTTAGTCTTAACTTCTTTCAAATTTTGTCTATTCTTTTATGTTGTCAAACTTAATATCTTGATCACATAAGAGGGTCAAATTTACAACTTCTTACACCGAGTCACTGGGCATAGTTCAAGAAAGCACCCAGAGTCATCCATTGATTGTGTTTAGCTATTGCAGGATGACCAATAATTGATAACTCAGCAAGTTAAAAAACTAACTTTTTCTAATATAAATGTTTAAAAAAATTTTTTTTGATAATTGCAAGCTAAACTAAGAAGTAAACGGTGATGATATGGGAATATTTTTTTAAAAAAATTGTTATATTCTTTGTGAATTTACCAAAATTATTTTAAAATAGAAATTTAAAAGATGTGACTGACTTGACTTGGAAACACCAAAAACTTAAACAGGGTAATCTTAGGACCAGTTAAATGTACACAACTATTAAAATATGATTAATTGAACTTCATTATTATTCCATTGCTATTAGAGATCATTCTTATTAATGAGGGCATAAAATGAACATAAAGAAATTTCAAGCACATTTTGATATATTGCTAAAATATTGGTTTTTGATTATCTTGATCAATGTTTATATGACACAAATAACTGGCTTCTACTGTATTATAAATTATATAATTATCTTTTTGTCTTTTAAAATATAAGTGACAATATGGCATCTGAAATATCCTTTAAATTTTTTTTTAATTTACCTGTCAGATTTCAATACTAAACAATTCATTTTGTTATTTATGATAATTTCTCACAACAGTAAACTTATTTTAAAACAAGTAGTATTAAATAGTGAAGCTCAAATAATTTTCTTTCACAAAAATGAGAAAATAATTTGTTTTCAAATTACATATTCATATTGCATATGATTTCATCAACATGAACATAAAAGATTAAAGTAGCAAAATTGTATGTGCGTATATTCTATTAATATGGTATGCAATCTAAAATTGACAGTTACATTATTTAATATTTATTAAACATTAGTTCATATCTCTAATGATTTACAGCAGCAGTTCTTAACCTTTTTAGGGTGGTGACTTCTTTTTATAAAAGCCATGTAATTCTGGACCCTCATGAAATTTAAATAAGTAATTTTTCATAAAGCTTTTACAAAATAGAACAAATTTGCATTATATTGAATATTTTTTAAATAGAAAACCCCTCAAGACCCCATTTAAAAAGGGGGTCGCGACCCACAGGTTGGGAACCACTGATTTATAGTATACATCAACAACTATAGACAAAAATACTAGATTCAAAAATAGTTGTATTTTATATAATACATTATAAAATAAATTAACAAACAGTAAACAAAGCGTAAAAGTTGTCTCTCAAATTTAAAAGTATGTATTCCAATACATTAAGTCTTTCCTCCACGAAAATAATACACTTAACATATAAAATGTAATGCATTAAACATTAGTCACAGTTACAATGAAATAAGATTTTAAAAAAAAAACCCAACTATTCACTGAATACAACAAGCCTTTTTGAAATAATGATCCTTTTCATCTTCAGTAAAAGCTTGAGAGTTATTGGTATCAGCATCTTCATAATGACAAGTATCAGAGGATACTGACAAAATATTATCAGCATTGACAAGGCTGTGGAGTTCTGAATCATACTCTACATTGCTATCAACATTGTTGGTTGCTTTTAAAACATTATCAGAGCCAACTAAAATATTGGACTTTTTCAGATCATGTTCAGCACACGGGTTAATAGCCTCATCAGCTCTGTCAGAGACAACGCATTCTGGTCCATCTATTTTAATGCTGTCACATTTTCGGGGCCAAAAATGTCCACTGCTTACAACATTAGGAATTGTTTGAGAAAGATTACTAGCATTTTCAAAGCATACCTGTTTATTCTTATTCCAAGCTGTGGTGTGAGGCAGGTCATTAGAAGACCTATCAGGAGCTGAAGAGAAGTTGTCAATAGCACTGGAAACATTCTCAGATGACAGAGGGCTTCTTTTCCTGGACTTCACGGTTTTTTTGACATCCTTGCTGGTCTTGGTAACACAATATTTGCCTGAAATGTTCTACAGATTTTTTTCCCCAATTATTAAGCCACTTTCAAAATGTTGAGTGTCATATTAATTTGAATTTTTGGAGAAAAAAAAAGTCAACCTTATCTGATTTCATACTTCTTTATTGAGAATGGATATTGTTGCTGAGTTATTAATAAATATAATAATTCAATACCAGGAGGTGAAAATTACACATTTAAAACAAAAGTATTATTTTCAGGATTAAATATTAAACTTGACTTTGAAAAATTTCAAATTTGGAAGGATAGAAATAAATCAGTGTTGGTGCAGTATTTATGTAAAAAAAAAATTATTATTATTAGAATGCTCCTTATTAGAAAGACGTGACACAATTTTCACAGGCCACAGCTAACTATATCAGGTGTCCATTGGAACTGGTTAGCCACGGGAACAAATGTCTTCCCAGAGACTCAAACTCATGACTGTAGGAATGCCAGCTGAGCGGGCATGCCCCTCGACCCCTGCGTTCCAATCATTACTTGTCATGTATATTAAAATGACACAGATGTTTGCTAGCATTATTAGTTATTAGGTAGTTGATGAATTTTTCAACTCTTGACGTATTGGTAGCAAAATTTGATTCATGAAAAGATCCTTACCAAATTTATTTCCTTCTGAGCATTTGCCTTCTCTGGGTAGTGCTCAGATACTGCTGCTTGCACTTCAGCCAGAATCTGAGGTTGTCTCATCCCTGCCATGCCATCTGTCACAGTGAACACTGTCTCCAGGATATCCTGTGCTTCTACTCTGTAAGTATTTCAGTTTCAAATTAAGAAATTTATTGTAGTGACTGAATATTTAAAGCAAATAAAAAAGTAACACGATGATTACCTTAGTGACACTTAAAATGATAGAAAAATATTTACAAATCAATATTTACAATCAATATTCAAAATAACTGAAATTATTTGGTAAGAAGCAGTTTTTTTCAGAGACACACAAGGATATGCAGTAATCCATTGCTATTTCACAGTTCACTTTCTTTTGTGGATTCACAACTTTGCGGGTTTTAAAATATAGCTATTGTATTTCTTAGTCAAAGAACAACAAAACAAGTTCAGTGATTGAGTGCGTTTAAACACGTGCTCTGATTGGTTTAATTTTAGCCAATTAATGTTTCATTTTAATTTAAATATATCTTTGATCAGTGTAAAAATCATCTTTGATCAGTCAAACAAGTCATAATTACTAAAACTTGCAACTTTTAGGAAACGGTATGAAAGGTAGTTTCAGTTTATAACCAAGGGCAACATCAACTAAACATGTAAATAAATCAATAATAATGGTTGAATGACTAAAATATGGCTTAATATCAGAAGGAATATTGAAATTATCATATGGTCACTGGTATTCTCATCCAAAGACAGGAGTCTTTCAAAAGAGGTAAATCATATTTCAGTTGGAGATAATGTTTACTATGAAATGTCTTAGAACTTTATTACCATAAACAATATTTTTCAAAGTATGAATGCAATGTCAAAACAATGAATTTAAAACTTTAAAAAAAAAAAAGTAAGTTTGCCAGTAATATTTTGTGGGACCACTATATAGATGATGTAATAATTAAAGCTTAGCTAATTTAAATATAAAAATGACATAAGTTACTACTAAATTGGATATATGTTGGGCAGATGGTAAGTTCTGGCACTGTACTATAAAGGTAGAAATAATTTGTGTGTAACAACAAAATAAAAGCAAAACCTCATATAACCTGGTTAAATTAGTGTGAATCTCAAGTATGCGGGTGGTCAAGTTTTTGTACTTTTCCTGCTGTCTGAATTCCTTTATTCTATCACATATAGATACCTTTTGCTTCTTAGCTTTGGTCACCTAGAAAGTTAAAGTAATATCATCATCAAACAACAGAATATTTATTTTGGATACAGCAACTCTGTATGGCTAGGTGTAAGTTTTTTAAAACTACCCACCAAAGTTAAAGTAATATCATCATCAAACAACAGAATATTTATTTTGGATACAGCAACTCTGTATGGCTAGGTGTAAGTTTTTTTTTAACCACCCACCAACTACACCCCCCCATCTAATATGATTCTTTATATCCAAGTAACAAATGGGGAAAAGAGTACAACTAGCATAAATGAAGTACTTAATAAGGGGGATTTAATTATATATGACTCTTCTGTTAAAAGGAAAGGTACAATATATTAATTTTATATTTTTTAAAACAAATAATAATTTTCTAAGGGTTTACGACTTGCATCAAAATCTCCAAATTTACTTTTCATTTCTTACTTTTACCTTCCCCACATGCAACTGGTTTAACCTACTCTATATGGACATAAGTCAGTAACAATGTTCTTTAAATCAAATTATTTGTTAAGACAGTTCAATTTATTTACTCATCCATCTGCTGTGCTCGATGGCCTTAACATTACACAAAAGCTATGTTACTTTCCTTCATTATTCAATTTATTGAAGCAACCAGGTGTTCTATAAATATCAGACTGAGTTGTAAATAAAGGAGAGACAAACATACCAATTTTTATACTAGATTGAGCCAACTAAGAAATCAGAAAACTAATGCTTTATATTTGTCTATGACTCTGTAATCAATTTTGATGATGACACAAACATTTTTCTGAAATATCTTAAGGTTTGAACAAGACAATATAATATTTAAGTATAGCCATAACAAACAAATGAATCAAAAAAATACCTTCATCCAGGCCTGATTGTTATCTCTAGATCTTTCCCTTGTCTCTGGTTTGACTTCCTCTGAAATGTTACACATTTTACACATTACAAAACAATATCAATACATTTTAAAAAAAAAAAATCAATCCTAGAGGTCTCTGGATCCCCAATAAGTAAAATGTTATAATATGAATGTTATTAAGGATTTAATTATTTACAATACTGCAACTATTCTCCTAATGATTTGTATTGCTCTAATACTTTTTTTTCCTTTTGGTTTGAGTCAGTTTGCTCCTATGTAAAGCAGTTTCCGAATGCTTAGTCAATGAAAATGGGTTAACAACTCATAAGTATAAAAATTGTTGACCTCTGAACTACTTTTACAATTAAAAGATTTCCAGATCTGTTATTTCAAGGTCTTAAAATTTGAAAACATTTTCTTTTGGCTTAATCTTCAAGAATACAAAAAGTCATACCGTACTAATTTTGAATTTTACAAAATTACCTGTTTTTCTGTTTACTTCTTCTTCACCATCATCCACTTCCCACCAGTTTGTGTCTTCCAGCCCTGATATTTTAGATTTTCCAATGACCGAGTCATCATCCATGTAATTTTTATTTATTCTGTCATCATTAAAGACAGATTTATGTGTAAGAATGTTGTTGTTGGCACTGCTTGAGACGGATTCGAAGAAACTAATGTCATCAACATCAAACCAGTCTAGTGTTTGGTTAATTTTCTTATGATCCAAGTTAGAAACCATGAGGTTTATCTTGCAGTCCCCTGTTTGGGGAACTTCAGTATTTTTTTCATGAAACTTGAAGGCATTTTCCAATGTTCTATCAGATTTTTCATAATTATGATTGCCCCAGTTAACAGCATCAGTCAAAGATCTTTCAGTTTCTTCCTTAATTGAACTGAAATAAGCGCTTCTCATAGACAAATCCCCTTCTTTCTCAGGACACTCAGTTGAACATGAGGAATAGGTGGGTTCTGAGGAATAAATTGCTGGCGTTTTGAGTGGGGTAGATTTTATAATAGCGGCATAGGAGTGTCGCTCTGGTGATACATTTGAAACATTAGACCATGACAAAGACATAGGGCTTCCTGTAGAGATCAAAGCTATGAATCTAGCAGCGACGGATGAGTAACGGTATTTTTCTAGCAGACATTGTGGAGTGTACACATTTTTTGTGTAATCTGGTAAGGGGGTGGCTCTATTGAACTCATTTATGTCTTGAACACTAAACAATGGTGCTGTCTTTCGGTCTTCAGGTGAAGATACAGTCAACTGTTTTCTGTAATATAGGGTCGCACTCTTATAGACTGAATTTTCCTCACCAGCTGCATGAGATCGGTTATCTGCAGTGAGGGTCTTGGGTGACGTATCTGCATTGGTTCCGACTTGGCCCTGAACATTTCCAGCAACCCAATCCTTCACGCACTTTAGGCCTTTGCTGGAAACCTTTCTGACCCTCACATCCAGAGGTGCTTTCTTAAATGACATCTTCAAAGAGCTTTCATCACTCCTCTCTGAGGAAGCACTTGGGCAAGAGGAGAACGAACTGATTCCAACATTTCTTTTATCTTCATACTCTTGTGATTTCTCAATATTCTTCTTAATATGTTCATCCCAGATCTCACTGGTAGTTGTTTTGGAGATAGTGGGCACAGAAATTCCTGGAAAATTAAGTGGTCCACTCATGTTGCCAAGAAAAAGAGAAGGCTTAGGATCTGAAAAATTCACAATGGAGGTGCCATGGGTAGGATTGTTTTGTAAATTTATCATCATCAAGTCCATATACTTCTTCTTTAAATTGATCAATTTTTCATTCTCTTGCTGTGTCTGAAGCTCTAAGATTGTTCTAGGATCTGTCTGTTGTAAATTCAAGACACTGTGTTGAGTAACTGACTGAGGTGACACATCTAAACGAGCTGCACATATTGAAGCATCACAATAGCTTGGAGAATATGGTCTCGAAGGGAAACTCTCCAGCATTCTCTGTTCTTGCAAAAATTTATCAAAGTTAAATGCTCCTTTAAGTGATGGTGAGTTTCTTTCAGAAGCCTCAGTCTTGTTAGATGGTGAGGCATCATCATTTCTAGGCCCCACTTTATGACCAGATGACTTTGTTGATAATTGATGGTACAAAGTGTTCTTGCTGCTGACTGATGTTTGAAACAAAGCAGCTGAAGAAGATCCAAGATTTGAAATATTACCAATGGAACCAGAAGATGCTGTGACAGACAATGGTGGATTCAACATCAAGTTATGTGACTGCATCAGAGGGGTGTTCAATGTTTCACTATCTTTATCCCAAAATATTTGAGTTTTTTCATTTAAGGGATTGGCTTGAAGGAAAGACTTGTTGTCGGTGGGAGCGTCTGGAGCTACAAACTTGCTCAATCTTCCTAGACCTTTTGCTTGGTCCCTGACCTGTTCATCTACTTCACAATGTACACTTGATCCTTTTACTTCAACAACGTTATTTTCAGACACTTTTAAAGTGGAAAGAGTATGTTTGTTAGAAGTAACTGAAGCCTCTGATTGGATCCTGGACCACAGCGTCTCTGCTTTTTCAAAATCATTCAGCTTTTGGGCCTCTTCACATGGACCTTTGATTGAATCTCGGGAGTATCCCAAGTTGTTCATTTTGTTATTTTTCTCTACAGGATTCAAAATTTGACTTTCTGATTCACACTTGCTAATAAGCTTTACCACTTTTTTGGAAGTACTGCTTTGGGTTTTGAGTTGTCTATTCTCTAAAGTGTTGCCAAGACTGTGAGAACTCAAAGCACTTTGAATATCTTCTGATTTATGACTTGACTCACCACTATCTTTTAGTTTTAGCTCAACTGAGCTGACCATTTTTCCAGGTACATTTTTATCCTGAATATGAGGTTTGTCATTTTGGCTTGAACTGCAGGATGGATGATTTATGTGTGTAGTACTACAAGATTTAGTTACAGCAGATGCAGCAAGCGAGTCAAAAAAACTTTTTAAAGATGGTGGGTATGTTTGACTTTGGTCTTTTTCAGCTGGTAAGTTTAAGGCATCATCTTTAGCATAAGGGATGGCGAATGTTGGAGGTTTTTCTCCTTGCATTGGTTCGGCAGTTTCATTTTGTTTAGAGAGAGAAACAGTTGCAGTTTTATAACCATCCAATGCTGTAGATGACACAGCTGCTAATACAGTCTGACCAATGGACAGTTCGGCAGATGAGAGGGAGACTCCGGATGATGAGTTAGACAGATGCACTCCTCCTCCCACTTTGGCTGGACCTTGGGAGGGCACCAGAGCTGGGCCTTGGGAGGGCACCAGAGCTGACTTAGTGGCAGAGTGCTGTAAAGTTTCTTCTGGCTTGGCAGCAATGGTTGCCACAAGAGGAGGTTCATCACTGAGTTGAGGTTCTGATTTCTCTGTTACTTTTAAAGGCCTGTCTTCCAGCAGAGAAGCTGTTATCTAAGGAAATAAAAATGTCAATTCCATAGCTTTCAATTATAAACATTTTATAATTTACCAAGTATAAGTAATGATATTTTTTTAAAAAATCTATGATACATGGTGATAACTAGGCCAAGCAAACTACCCGGGTAGTAAAATGGCGCTCAGGTACCCTTGAAAATATTAGTGTGGCTCTTCTGTGTTCAAATTTCGGCTCTCGAATAATTTATCAAATTAAAACATTTTATTTCAAATATATATAGATTCTACTGTGAAATACATCTTAACATGCAAACGCTTAAAAAGAAAAAAGTGTTGAACGGAAATAAAACATGGTCCTGACAATCTACAAAGTATTTTGTTCCATTTTTTTCCCCAGGAACATTTAAAACAAAAAAGGTTTTAGTTCTTTGAATTGTTCTAGTAAAGAAAATAGAACACAACGCCGATAACTACTATGAACTAGGAAGGGCTTGTAATGACCTTGGCTTTGAAATATGCCGCACATCTTTGTTACTGATTGAGAGAGCCAATGATCTTTATCTGATTATTTTCTGATCCCCACTCACACTCCTATCCCCACCATACTTTAAAAAAAAATATTTCAATCGTTGAATGATTTTCACCATAATAACAAAAATAAATGGTGGGGGTGGGTCCGTCCACTCAGTATGACACAAAATAGAACACGAGAGATAACTAGGAATGGCTAGAAATGACATTGGCTTTGAAATACGCCGCTCATCTTTGTTACCGATTGAGATGCGCAAATTTCTTTTTTTTTAAAACCCCCTGCCCCCCCCCCCCCACTAACATATGTTTCCAATCCTATCCCCACTATACTTTAAAAGAAAAAACACCTGATACATTCTAATGTTGTTTTTTTGGTGGTGTTTTTTAAAAAAAAATCATGTTTCAATCATTGAAGATTCTTCACTGTATTACACAAATAAATGCTGGGGGATGGGTTCACTAAGTAGGGGCATGTCCTGAAAAGTTTAGTTAATTAAAGCAGTTGTCAGCTACAGCTATGAACTAGAAATAGTCCACCATGTCATCATACGATTAGCGCTTCCCATCCCTAAAAAAAAATCACCTTATCACCCCTACTCATTGTTTTTACACCACTGTACCACAGTAGTATTTCAATGTCATCATTTTCCCATCGCTGACTCATTACATCAAATCAGTGGTGTAGCTAGAGGGGGTCGGTGGGGGCGGTCCGCCCTGGGTGGCAGACATTTTGAGGGCGGCATTGGTGGGCAGTTGAAAAGAACAGCCATTTCTGACAACCTCCCTTTAATTTTTTGGAGGGGTAAAACCAATGGGAAACAAAAATATTCTTAATTTTGAGTCTCAATTAACGGGTCACACAACATTTATTTGATTACATATAGGTTATTAAAACTAAAGCAAACTCGTTAAAAAAAAAGTAAGATTGCTAAAAAACGGTATCAATTTGTTTGGAAAATCAATCGGCATACGTTACAGATGACTCTTTTATATGAAAACCACAGAAAAACACACCACCGCTGGGCCGAAAAATATGGGCTATTCCACAGGAGCAGAATGATTCACGAGCAATTACCTACAATTATTCATTTAAAAGTTACGCCTATCCAATTAAAATACTGTGCAATTAATTTGAATTATGACAAATTTCTCTTTTAATTAACACCACAATAGGCATAAATAGTTAAAATTAACATTTAAAGAAGTAACTAGTAAAATGAGATCAGATGCTGGAATTCTACTTGATTCAATTCAACCTATTTCTTTTCTGTTGTATGTTACTCAATTTATGGAAAATGGGTTTTATTTTTTTAAAAATTATTATTATTATTTTATTTTTTTGGTTATTTTTTTAATTAATGCAAACCCATTTTATGGAACAAAAGGATGTGCTGTTACAAATTACAAAATGCTGTTATATCACACAAAATAATTGGTAAAGAAAAATGAGTGGTGAAAATTCAGAAGACGTGGTTATATCTTTAGAACAAGAAGTGCATCGAGAATTGTTTTTATGAATGGATGGACTTTAAAAGAAAATAAAAGAACGCTTTGATCAGGTTCATATCTTTGCAAGAAAATATTCGATTATATAATACCATGTAACCCACTACATAAAGAATTTGCACATCAAATAAACTACTGTTTGACATTGATAAAGAAAATGTAAACATTGAAAGAAAAAGGATCCAGGTTTCTAATAGCTGAACCTACACCACTAGAAGAGGTACTACGTTAGAAAAACAGGGGCGGAAGACCATTTTATTATTAAAACGAATTCAAGTATAAATTTGAAATTTCTGTACCCAACATAAAAATTGTAATTTTGCTAAGAACTTTTACAATTGCTTTCAGTATGGCTATTTGTGAAAGGAGCTTCTCCAAACTGAATTTGATTTTTAAAAAACAAACAAAAAGAAACAACAACAAATAAACAAACAAATCTATCTTTGTTCCACAATGAGTGATTAAAGACCATAATTTTTAAAAATATTGTCCATTGACTAGATATTACAAACATTTGAAATTTTGATAGCATAATACACGATTTTTCTACAATGAAAGTTAGTATAGTAAATGTATAAATATGTTGACATACTAATGTATACAGTTTCTTTGTAAAAATATCACTTATCTATAGATACAATAGAAAAGTATATTAATTGGTAATGTTTTTTTTGGAATATGTGTTGCCTCATTCGGGGTGTGGGGTTGGACCTGCGACCTCAGTAACTTTCTTGTGGCCTTTAAAAACAATTTTATATTTTTAAATGTGAGTATTTATAGGTATATCTTTTTATGCAGCCCCATTTATTACTGCTTACATAAATATGGCATGCAATGGTAAATTTTTTTCCCACCTTAACATCGCTTCAGTTATTTATTCATGTTAATTAATTTATACAAATCCATCATATGAATGAAATCAGGGGCCATCCATAAACGACTTCACGCTATTTTGGCTGTTTTTCCACCCCCCTCCTTACACGTCGTCATAAAAACTTAGACCCTTTTCCATATGACGTCACAAAGCTTTGCGTCCCCCCACCATAAAAACCGTATTTTCTATTTGTAAATGAGCATGTTTCAAATCAATTTTTTATTATTTAAGTATGTTTTTAGTGTAAGACTGCACTATAATATTGTCACACGTGAAGCCATGTAAAACGTCATTAAATAAAGTGTCATTAATCAAATATTTAAGGGAACTTTTATTTAACGTTGCCCGTTTTTTATGTGACGTCAGTCGCATCACATTCATTAAACATTTCCCATAGTCACAAATGTGTAAATCCCCCCTCCCCGACGCGTGACATCGTAGACGGCCTCTAAAAGGGCGGAAAATTAGAGACGGCAAAAGTTCTAGCTACGCCACAGCATCAAATTTGCATTTTCACAATAAACAAAGCAGTAAAAGACTAATGGTAATATTAGCGGGCAGAATGACAAAATTTTTGAGGTATTTTGAATGGTTAACCCGGGTACCCGTTCAAATTTTGGACGGGTACCTGGGCAGCATTTTTCAACAATATTGACACCCCTAGTGATAACAAGCTATTAAATGAATTTAAGACATAAGTGCATTGCAATAAAAATTTAATTAAGTTTTGTCCACTGCATAGGGGTACATATCCCTACATAGGGGTACATATCACTACATAGGGGTACATATCCCTACTTAAGGGTACATATCAATGCCTAGGGGTACATATCACTACATAATGGTACATATCACTACAAAAGGAAACATATCACTACATAAGGGTACATATCACTGCCTAGGGGTACATATCACTGCATAGGGGTACATATAAATGATCTTCTCTCAAATGTTGGTATTTTCTTATCTTAGCACTATCAAAAATTATTAATTTACTCTCTTCTTTAAAAGGGTTTGCCATTTGATTATTTTCGTCTCTTATTGTTGATGTTCATCATTCAAGTTGCCTTTTGTTATCTCCATGAACTAGTTTTCAATAAGTAGTTACAATTACTAACCTCATTAAGAACATTAACCTCCTCCCTCAGCCTTGTCAACAACAGACTGTTCTGATCAGGAGCAGCAAGGGCTGGTGAGTCATCGAGCAATCCAATAAGGACTTGACATATTAGCTCATCTTCCCAATCACTGACGTCAGTGTCCTGAGTAGGTATAGAGTTTACTCATCAGTTCAAAGTAAGCAGTCAGAAATTTTTAGACAGTGTATTAATTAACTTATTAAAGGCATGAAATTATACAGTTGTGCAGGTGATATTAGAGTTTCAGATGCAGAAGTAGATTTTGAAAAACCCATTCTCCTTTATCCTTTGCATCAAATTTTTAGATAAACATATATTCTGAAGTTCAGTAAGCTTATTATCCCCCCCCCCTTTTTTTTTCTTCTCCATGCTATATCAGACGTCTCTAATTTAAGATGCAAAAAAAAAAAAATGTACGGAAAATGATATCCCAAAAAAAATTATAATGTATGTTACAATGTTTTTCCCCTTTCGTAAAAGCAGTTTATAGTGTCAAATATAATCGTTCCTTCAAACAACAAATAAATAGGCTAAAAATTAAGTCCAATGAACAAAAAACATAAATGGACTTAAAACAGTGGTCATTGTGTAAACTAGATTTTTAGAAGTTAACAGTTTTTTTGCAACCATAATTGCATAATAGTAATGTGATTGATATAATTTGTACATGCATTTTGAAATTTGATAAGGTATAATCTGGTTGCTTAGGAGCGGTGTGTAAAATAAATAAATATATAATTTTTATAGACTGGATTTCATAATAAAAATTTGGAATTTAAGCATAAAACGACTCTCTTTTATAACCTTACCTTGGTACATCTATATCCATATAACCAAAATCAACATGCAACATAAACTGACAATATATGGGTGTCAAAATTTGTTTAGCCATTTATAAAACAGCACATGCCAAAAAGTTATTTTAAATCCCAGCCCACCCATAAATCATGATGGAGATAAGGGAAAAGACAAGGTGTGAAACATGAGAAGCACTTCATTATTATTCTGAAATTAATTTATTTTTAATGCCAAGGAAAAAAAAACTCTTAAAGGATGGGAAAGCATTTCCACACTGTCATGAATACTATGGAAGAAAAGAAAGAAAATACCTTTATTTGCATATTTATGGTCCCTAAAATAACTTTTATAAAAAACATTTACAGACTAAGAATAACCTTGGTGCCAAACTGTTTGTAAAGCATCTTCAGTTTCTTCTTTAGGATAATCTTCCAATCTTCATGTTTCACTGTTGATGAATCCTTAAGAAAAGAAGCATGCAAGGCCAGATATTTGGTCTTTTGCTCCAAACTTATATTCTGCTAGAAGGACAAATAAACTTCATTCATTAGATCATTTAAAATTGACATCTAAATAAAAATATATAGATTTTTTTTTATAATTAACCACACACTTTTGCTATAAACAACAAGTTTAGACAAGATAGATCTCACCTTGTAAGAGAGTATGAGAGTTAAAATTAATTATTTAATATAAGCATAAAGTGTAAGAAATCAGAAATTAAAACCCTTCCAGTTCCAAAAATTTGCAATCTGTCTTTGGAAATGTTAATTTACATCAAAAAAGGTTACAGCAAGGAATGTTCCAATGAGGGCAGCGTTATTAAATAAAAGACTGATGCCTTTAATTGAGTAAAAGTAATCACTGATAGGCAAGGAGATTTACCATCACCTAGTTCAGGGGTGGCGAACACATGGCTCTCGAGCCCCATGCGACTCCGGGCCAAAATGAATGCGGCTCGTTGCCTCTTATCATTATTTTGTATACTGTGGCTCTTTGTCAAGTTTGGATTTTGTTTTAGATAAATCGTCTTTCGATACTAATTCCTATGTCACAAGTTAGTGGAAAGGGAAACCTCTCTCAAGGTGTAAGTTCTGAGTACTTTATCATCCCATCACTCCAACAAGGTAACAAAAAACACCTGACTGAGCATGTTATATTATGTGTTTAATATATTATTGTTAAAATTATATGCTTTTGTGTGGTGTGGCTCTCTGACTCTCACAGTTTAAAATTTTGGCTCTTTTTGTCAAACTTGTTCGCCACCCCTGACCTAGTTGTTCCAAGCAGAAATTATTTTTGACCCATTTTTAAACACAGAAATAACTTTTAAACTGCCCTTTATTGTGAATATTTTATATTTAAAGACATTATCTATGTTATAGCATCATAAAAAATGTGAAATCCATTTAAAAAATGTTAACATGTTTTGTTACCCCATTTATTAATTTGTCTTGAAATATTAAACAGACAGTGTGAGCGACTAAATAAATAAAATTCAGACAATGAATTAGCTTCTTCTTTATTGATAACAAACTATTTACCTTAAAAATTGGTGCCACTGAACATTTGCCAGATAACCTTCCTTGACAGGTAGGACAAAGCCTGCCATCATGGTCATCCTCACCATCTGTCTGCACAGAGGCATCTCTTGAAATCCTATTTTTCTTCACTTTGGGCATGTTGGGCAATTGCAGTAGTCTCAGTGGGGGTTTGCCGATTATTTTAAATTCCTTAAGGTCAGTTTCAACATCGTTCCCAGACATTGACTTGGTGGTTGACAAATTCTTTTCTGTCGCAAGCTCAAGCTGATCCGAATTATTACTTGAATTCAAGATCAAATCTACAGTTTCCTGATTTTTGGGAAGTGCACAAGGATGGGGTATGTACTCATCAACCAGTGGATTCAAGTGGGGTTGATTCCTGAGGGCCTCTGATGAGTCGAACGTGTAGAAGTTTGACTTGGTTGTATTTAAGGGACATTTAGGAGATTCTACTTCACTACTTTCCGGTAGCTCATCATTTTTAACCAATTCAACTGTCAAACCATGTTCTTTTGCAATGCTGCAAAACTTTTCAGTGACTGAAACTAACCATTATAAAACTATTATAAGTACAAAATATGGATTGAAATAACCTACAAGATAATAAACACAATCTTGAAGTTTATAAAGTCATGGCAATAATGAGAGACAAGAGAAATAAGAGTGAAGACATTCAATAAATTTAATTAATGGTTTGTTTTCTCTCAAAAGATGCCTCTGAATGGTCTTAGTCCTTACAACAAAAATAAATGTATATACAAAATGAGATGACCAAAATAAGGCCTTGTTTGTCAGATTGACTACCAAAAATAAGGCCTTGTTTGTCAGATTGACTACCAAAATAAGGCCTTGTTTGTCAGATTGACTACCAAAATAAGGCCTTGTTTGTCAGATCAGATTGACTACCAAAATAAGGCCTTGTTTGTCAGATTGACTACCAAAATAAGGCCTTGTTTGTCAGATTGACTACCAAAATTGGGCCTTGTTTGTCAGATTGTCTTATCCCTATAACTCTATTATCTCTACAATAATAATAATAATAATAATAATAGCCCTTTTTCAGACCATGACGGCCTATGGGGCAAGTGAAGTAGCGTTCACAAGTTAGTTTCATTTAGCCACCACTAACGAGCAAGGGATTGTGTGGCTAAAACAATACCCTATGGTCCTTGCCAGCACCGAGGATATATAATGTTTTTAGCCTGAAACAGCTAAGAATTTACAGAAACCATTTTCACCAAAGTCTTGTGGTGAATGATATTCCAGGTGTATTGACAACATGGATTTTTACAGCTTTGTAATTTATAACAAAAAAGTGTGTTAAAAGATGTGCTGATAAAAACTATGTGAGTGAAGTCCCAAATCTCCATTAATCACAGAAACAACACATACTTTAAAAAGTTGGTGCAAAGCCATTATGATTAACATTATTGGATATGTCAGATATTCTAACAAAAAACCATATTAACCATGTTAACTGTATACTGATACTACTTACTGCTAACATTTGGTAGTTATAGACAGTCATAATCAATGCAAATAATTATAATAAAACGGTATTTAATGTAATGACACAATTTTTCAAAGTTCCTTTTCTCAAATTCTATGCCTAATGATATAAATTAACATATATTGCAAGAACAGTTAAACCCTTTTCTCTACAACGTACTAAAAAATTGAGAATTCAAAAACAAAGCTTTTTCATCCAAACTTACCCTCGGTTGACTTGCCAGCCTTATGAGCTTTGTTCAAACTGTTAATGTGAAAAATAAAATATACAAAAAGAAGGGGTTTAAAAATTCCTATCAGGTTAAGTTTCAAATGAATTTTCTTTTTTTAATGAAGAAACAAAATAATTGACATTACTCAGGGGCAGTAACTTAGTAACTGTACAACACAGGATAGCCTTTCCTTTGCCAAGTTAGTGACTAGGAAGGCCAGTCTAAAAGCAACCCATAATGTTTTGGTTAGGTATGTTAGGAAGATGTCATTTAAGTCAATGTCAGTTTTGGCCTTTTGCCGCTCTGTGCCTATAGATTTATTTTCATAGCAGCACCACTCCTAAAAAAAACAATATTCATGATCAATGTTAACAATTCAAATTGTAAGAGTTATATAAAAAAAAATTGACATTAATATTTATATTGTGTTTTCTCCAATGTAAGCACTTGATAACAGCAAACAGAAGTCTAAAACTGTAAACACATTAAGTTTCAATTTATTTCATATGGCATACCATAAAAAAACAAGATCATATTGTTGTGTCCTGTTCACATCTACTATATTTTGTTACGGAATGGTATATACACCAGTGGGTACTTTTTTTTTCAAGTAAACTTTGGGATAACATTTGTTTTTTAACTAAATATTATGTATGATTCCACTTTGATTTATAATTTTGGAGAGTATTCAAATAATAATAATGCACAAAGACAGATTGCCTGTAAAATAAATCCTTAGGGTAAGTTTCTCAGCTGCTACTCTTTCACAACAGCAAATTAGATGTAATCATCAAATACATTTTTTTGTAAGTAACGTTTCATAATAAGATTACTAAAATAAATCTGCTGATATAAATTATATTCATAAAATGTACCAACCTTTTTCTAAGTGCCTCGGTGGATGACTTGCTATCTTTCATAGTAGTTTCAGGACCACTGACAAAACCTGAGATTTAAATGAAATATGCTTTAAACTAATGTGTTCTTTTTAGATTAAAATGTAAAAAAGCTTTAACGTTGTATATTTAATCATCACTAAATGTTGACATGATTCACTTATTTTCACGTAAGAAAAAGTTCCACCAATAAAATTATATTCTGTAACTTCAGCTTAAAGAAAACATCAATGTCTTATCAAAATATAATTACTTCGATGTTTTCACACCATCAAAAAAGGAAGAGGGGAATTGTAAGAAATCTTTTTGTTTAAGTTATCATTTTTTAGAAATATTAAAATTTTTTGCTATTTTACTTTTAGAAATCATAATAGATATACAATTAAATTTGTTACCGTAATGAATAGTGTAATCAGGATAAGGCTGGACACTTGTTGGGTTCCCTATTAAGCTTGGAGGCATTAAAGGAGGAACACAGGGCATTCGCATCATAGTGTTTTGCTAAAATTTGATATAAAGGTGAATTACTTTATTTAAAACCTGAAATAAGCTAATTGTCCTAATGATTGATTCGGACAATTACAAACAAAAAAAAGAGCACAATTTAATCACACACAAAGGTCTAAATATGATTCAGTTGGTCACAATGTCCCTTGTAAAATGTTACGAGAGCATTTTATCTTATTTTAATCATGAAGAAATGATTGGCAACAAACTATAGAAATAAAAATAATTCTCAAAGATGACGAGGAATATATGATAAAAAAATATTTATTTTCCAAATGTGACTCATGTTTCCTCATCTTTGGTTTTATAAGATCAAATATAAAATTAAATTCTATAATTATTTTTATAGATATGTTACTAGACTGTCTTATAAGGAGAGTTGGCAAGGAGCAGTTGAAAAGAGGTGGTCAAGGGAAAGTAGAATATGGGGGATTAGGGTAGTTTCAGATGAGTATGAATGGGATATTGAGGTTACATAACTTGATATTTAGGTTTCAGGTTAGAAAAAGTCATACATCCTTTAAATATCCATGATTCTGCCCAGGATAATTTGTTATTTGGTAGTATCCCTGATAAATTATTTTAAAAAAAAAAGAAAATTATCAAGTTGAACAATGAAAAATGTTTACAAATCAAAAGAAAATCAAGGTTGAAACTATAAGATTCCTTATGCACAACACTCCTCACTAAAATAATGCAAATTCAAAGCCTAAACTGTACTTAAATTCAAATAAAGATTTAGAATGTACAGGATACTTAATTACACTTTTGTAGAGAAGATTTTTCAGTAACTTTAAAACATAACATTTAAATATAGATTACAAGAATTATAATTGTTTCAAGTTGAACATTTACACTATCTTTTACCTGGGGAATAGGCTTTGGATAAAACAGTGGTGGGCAGCCAAGTGGGATAACTGACATTTGTATTACAGGGGGTGGGTTTTCAAATCTTGTCATGGGCATTTTTTCCATTTGTCTAGTTCCAACTTTGTTTATATTTGATTCTTTAACTCCCATATTGTCTTGGTGCTCCATGACTTTTGATAAACCTTTTTCTAAGAATTTAAAAAAGTACATCAATTTTGAAAAGTAAAACAATACAAATATAATAATATTATATATTAACAATTTTAAAAAAATGTAAATTACTCTTACGAAAGTTTAATTTTGGTTGCCATCACATTTTAGAATGGGTTATGTAAAACAAAACAAATTTTAAAATATCATATTTTAGTAAGAAACTAATTTTCAAGAGTTGGACAATTTTTAATACATAAAAGGGCTAATACAAAATGTATAAAATAACTATAGAACTCGCTGAAGCTGCCTCAGTTTCAGTCTAGATAATGAAAAATACAGTGAAAGTTGAAACTTGCTATATGGTTATGAGCTTTAATCAGTGAATTATTCTTTTGACTGTTTTAAAATAAAACTTTCAGTTTGAACTAGGCCTAAAGTAAAAGAACAGATTACAGTCTCAAAAAATAAAAATATTATAATGTAAAGACAACCAGCTGAATTTCATTGGGTAATATTATAATAATATATCATACAAGCCGACCCGGGTTGTAGCATACGCGGCTAATGATTTAGTGACGGGTGATATTTTATGAAAGTAATTGTTGAGGAAAGTGTGTGACTACTTTTCTGTCACTGAGCACAACGGAGAGCACGAAGTTAATATGCCAATGTCGAGAAACAAAGCTTACAGCCATGTTGCAATGTCCTGTTCGAAAATTAATTGGGAAATGAACGGACACAAACACTTTTAAAAATTAAAAAAGTAATATCTTAGCTGGGGCTTGAACCTACGACCTTCTGCGTGTTAGGCAAATGTAATAATCACTACACTACGAAATACATGCTATTCTGTTGTTCTGAAAGAACAAAGTAATTGACATCAATTGCAAGCATTATTCGCTTGGTCTCGATGACCCCCCACCATCTGCATACCTTTTTTTGCCTGATAATTGCTCAGTGGCGTTAGACAGCTTGCTTGGTGTCCTGCATGGTTGAACCATGAGGAGAATTATATATATCATATAGACTTTATTATTATTGCTTTCATTACATAATTTGTATGTGTATTTTGAATGTCGATGGGGCTGGGTTGCTAGATTGATTAAGTAGACTACTAACAGTTACATAATTATTAATTTGTGGAATAACTGAATTCGCAAACCAAGACAACACACAAAAAATAATATCAGTATTTTTTTTCCTATTTACACTACAGTGACAATTATTGGCTAGGCTTGGTGGATGACTCACACTGTCAAAACTCAGCTGACAACAAATCATACAATAATGAATGCAAAAAAAGATAAATAATCTTTTACACTTGACTACTAACTACCTATGGAAATGACCAAATGCTCATACTCGTACAACTAAGTAATAATTTACGAAAATAGTCATTAGTATTTAATACTGTTTAATAGGGTTGGTAACAATTTAAATTTAATAGTTAACATTTGTAAAATTAACGATTAATTTCATGAAATAAGCATTAATTTTAATTAAAGACAAACGTCTCAAGGGAAGTAACAAAAACAACAAATAATTGACATTATTTTTGTTTTATTGAGTTATTTCCCCTGTATCAAAGACAAAGAAAAATATTTTGACAAATTTTGACCTCTTTAAACTGTTTTAACTATGGACTGTTGTACTATGTTCCTCAGCAATACAGATCCTGCGATCTAGGCTTTTATATTGTTTATTAATTATTTTTTAATACATTGAAGAAAAAAAAAAAAAAAATTATTAAATTTTAATCGAATTTCATCAATTAAAATTATTTTAACTCTCAAAGGACTAAACATTGACTTTTCGACCAAGGCTGGTCGATAGTTTATTTTTTAATATTCTTTTCACCTTTTTACATTCAAATGTTATTTTTAAAATTTATCACTAAATAATTGAATAAAATACGATTTCAGACAATTTTTTATTTAAATTAAAAAAAATTTTGCCCGACACTACTGTTTTTGGTTTACTGGAACACAATTTTCGTTTACAATTATGACATTCTTGTTAACTTTACTGAGACAAGTTGGCCGAAATATTTTACAATTATGGAATTATGGCGAAAGATTCATCATTTAGCAAAGTAATCACTTTCCTTCCTAGCTGAAAACTTGTGTCTACTGAATGGAATAAAAACAAAATATTAATTTGGAGAATTTATCTTAATTTTCATCGATGGGCAGGTTCACTATGGTCACTATGGAAGGTAGGTAATTTTCCTTTGTTCCAAAGCTCTCCCACATTGTCAATTTTTTACAAATAAAAATTTATTTCACTAAATCTATTAATATATAAAGTAGAAATATGAAATCTATAAATCAAGGAAATTCATTTTAGCACGTTTATTCGTCTTTTTAAAATTTTATATGAAGTATGTAGTTTATTTTTTCCCCAAGTCCACCATAAGTTACATTTGACTTTGTTTACCCTGGTTACACTGTAAGGTGGCATCAGTATTTTACAATTTTCTTGAAATTAAGTGCTCCCTTAACATTAGGGGATGCAGAAAGAAGGGAGACTGCATCATTAAGTTAATTAAAGAGCACACACCTGACTTTATATTTTTACAGGAAACAAACATTAAAACAGAACATGAAGCCAACACATACACAACAAAGTTAGGCTTAAAACACGCACACTACAGCAATAGTCAACACCAATGGAACGGAACAGCAATTATTCAAACGTCGGACCGATGGAAAATTACTAACAAGGGAAATGATCAAGAAGGAAGGATAACCACGGTTAACATAACCAACAACAAACAAAAGTACACTTTAGTTAACATATATGCACCATCAGATAGGCATAAGAGGAAATCATTTTACAACAATCTCACACAATTTATTCCATACATACATGAAAGAGAAGAGCTTATCATAGGAGGTGATTTTAATTACATTAACGAGACAATAGATTCAACCAACCCAAATAGATCTAAAGATGAAATAATTCTGGAAGACACTAGTCAGATAGAAGTAATAAAATACATTACAGAAACATACAATCTAACCGATGCCTATAGGGAAAAACACCCTAAAGGAAGTGACAAAACACACCAGAGCATTCTACGCACGACTAGTGCTAGGCTGGATAGGTTGTATGTACCAAAATCTTCCACAATTTACAGAGCCATACATATCCCAGATACACTTAAATACACAGATCATAAAGCAATTAAAATACAGATAAATGGACCGAAGGAAAAGACATCAGGTCGATCCCCACATTGGAAACTTAACAATACTTTGCTAGAGAACAATCAATATTTAGAAATAATACAGCACATTATTAAACAATACACAGATACAATACCTACCATTAACGTAGGGAGACACTGGGAGCTCTTCAAATCAACAGTGAGGAGAGTTACCCAGACAATCGCTGCAAACTTACAAAAGGAACGAAGAAGTAAGGAAAAAGAACTCAAACATAAAATACCGATTCTCAAATTAACTGACCCCACAGACCCAGAAATAATAGAATTAGAAAAAGAATTAGACGCGATACAACAATATAAATATAAAGGCGCCCACATGAGAAGCAGAACATTAATAGACAACTTAGAAATCCCCACTAAACATTTTTTAACAATTGAAGACAACATTCAACGTAGCAACAACATCAACGTTATCGAGGATAATGAAGGAGTGCTACACGACGATAACGAAGGAATAGTACACACATTCACTGACTATTACACAAAACTATACACACACGAACAAACAAACCCAGATATTCAGGAAAGGTACCTGGCGTACACAAAGACGCTACACGACGACCAGAGGAACGAGCTAGACAGACCAATAGCCATCACAGACATCAAGGCGGCGTTGGACCAAATGAACAATG
>MUZC01000341.1:501567-522348 GCA_002072015.1 Radix auricularia | reverse complement strand
AAAAAAAACTGTAAGGCCTTCAGCCAAAATAAAATGTAAATGCAAAAAATATTTTCAATAAACGCTATGTCCGAAAAAGGGCTGCAGCGGAGATCGATGAGAGAAGTTTGAGGTTTCCGCTGCAACCCCCTTTTTCTTTTTTTTAAAAAAACAAAAACAAAAAAAACAAAAAAACAAACAAACTTATAATCATTTTAGATTTTCTTCTTAATTGAATAGTGTACTATCATTAATTATGTTAAATTTTATAATTTCTTTTTACAGGCCTATTTCTAATGAATATCCTATTTTTTTTTATTTCACAGTTGCAGTTATGGCTCTGTAGATTGGGACCTTCGACCACCCAAAGCATTTTCCTGATTACAGGCCTAAACAACCACCCATTGTCCATGCAGAGCCAACTTATGGTGTCCCTTTTGCTGAATCAACAATCAGAGATTAGACATTAGGGGAAGAAATATAGACTTCTCTTCCATGTTTCAAGTTGCTATTTGCAGACTTACCGCTGGAGATGCTTCGAAGCTATGCCTATGCCTATGTAATTGTTGCTACCATGCACCTCCCTAATCAACAATGTTCAGAAACTCATTTCATCTCATCATGGTTATACTAAGGAACATGGGACTTGTGCAATTAGATAATGGAGTGAGATATTATTATTCAAAGGATTATGTGCAAGACAGTTCAAATTTTAGACTTAAAATTTTATATTTCTGAAGTGTTCAAAAATGAAATCAGGGAAATGATATATATGTTCTAATTGTTCGAGAAGAAAGTAAATGAAACTTTCTAGACCCAACATTTTAACTGAGGAAAGAATAGTACTGGTAAGAAAAATGAAAGATATGATTAGACAAATATATTCAGCTAACAACTCGTAACTGTGTACCATTCATAACATTTTACAAGATAAGAATTAAATATATTACTATTATTAACTTATTTTAAGAATATGAACAAACGCAAAAAATGTTAATTAAAGTATGGTTTTAAATTAAAATTTGTCTTTTTTATGTCATGTGCAGAGAAATTGTCTGATTTTATATCATAATTAATAGTTTGCCACGTTTTTTTATCAAATGAGAAATGATTTTTAGGATAATTGTGATTATGAGAATAATATTTTATTATTTATATTCTGACAATAAAGTTTTAGTTATAGAATTATTACAACAATTATAAATTTTATCATGGAATAATTCTATAACTAAAACTTTATTGTCAGAATATAATAAAATATTATTCCATTGTATAATTTGTAATTTTTGTAATAAAGGAAAAAATGGCTATATTTTATGAATGTAAGTAAGAAAACATTTTTAAGAATAGTCTAAATTTTTTTAAAATATGAGTATGAGTGAAATGCTTTGAATTTTTGAATATGCCATGTAGAAATGAATACTGTTGATGAATATAATACAGATTTTATGCTTGCTTCAAACACTTATTCTTTTCCTTCATACAGTTTGTGATTGATGATTGTGACATGATGTGATTTTCTGTACTGTACAAAATTTAAATGAAAAAAATTCATTCAAAAATTTCAGTTCAAACTACATTACCCAAAAGACAAAAATTTTCTATCATTAAATAGATATTTCAATTGTGAACACAAAGAAAAATGTATGACTTATAACATGACTATGACATTAATTCAATTGTGCTTTTATTATTATTCATTAAAAAAAATTCCTGTAACTACCAAAAATTTAGGTAGGCTAGTTACAGGAAATTGTCCTAAATTACCTAAATCAAGTGGAAAAACCTAGAATATTTGAGTTGATATTTAATATAGATAAAATTTTTAACAATTAATCAAGAAATTCATTGTAAATTTCCGCAGCCCTACTTTTTAATAGTATAGTAGTAGCAGTAGTATTAAATTAGTATTATGAAGTATAAGTAGGCTTCTGCCATTACTATTTGATTTGTATTAGTGAAGTGAGTGCCATTAATCATTAGTCTCATTAGACTCATTAGCCATTAATTAACTTTCATTAAGTAAGCCCATTATAAATTATTATCAATCCCGTGTTGTTCTTTTTTAAATTATTTAACGTGATACCCAAAACTAATACTGCTAGCTAGTAGCTTCATAACATCTTTTTAGATGACATTCGGAAGGCTAAGCAACAATTTGCAAAAAAGGGACACACATTTTCTTTACACAGCTAACAGCAACAATTATAAATTATAGCTGCAAACGCGCCGAATCACTTTTGACTACTTCTGGGTTGAAGAGATTACGTAGAAGAGTGAGCTTTCCTGTCAACCGAAATTTGGTTCTTCAACCGAGAAAATCATTATTTCATTATTGCCAGATTTGTTTTTTAAAAAAATAAATAATAAAAACAAAATTAAACTGACGAGAGTTCTTTAGACGAGAGTTATGTAGGTGAGAAGTGATGCGTTAGTTAACCAAGTTTCATGTGTTCAATAATTAAATTCTCAGTTTATCAAATCAAAATAAATTTTAATTTCAATCATTTTTAACAGTCAAATAAATTATTAATTGCATGAGTTACTATATTAATACTATAGTTCTTAGCCTGTAGCCTTATTTATGCCTTATAGCCCAGAAAAACAATCCAGTTAAAGTTACAGTAATACATAAAAATCATCAAACAATAATCGTTAATACTTCAAAATAGCATGAGTGTGTTGCCCGTAATCTTCACAGAATTTTGTTATTTAATAAAATAATCTGCGACGTAAAGGGTGCTGGACATTTGAAAGTTGATATAGTTCATAAAGAAACAGTGTGCGTTGACTTGCATGGGGACGGTGAGGAATAATTATGTAAATAAATGGATATTTAAAATTATTTTGACTATTTTTGACAAGTAATTTTAGCTGATGCGATGTTCCCGAAACACTTCTGCCATTGTTTGGCATGTTACCTACTCTATACTATCATATTTTAAATTTAAGATATTGACCCTGGGCCGTCTTAACGCATAGGCCCGTTTTGGCATTAGCCCGGGGGGCCACGAGTGTAAGGGCCCCATGGGAATAAGTTTATATATATATTATGTATATAGTATATTTATATTATATTCCTAAAGGGGGGGGGCGCACTCTTTCTTTGTCCAGGGGCCGAAAAGGGTTTAAAGACGGCTCTCCATTAAGTAAACTTCACCAATCTTATAATTATAAACTCGATGACAAGGGTGAAGATTAGGATATGGAAGATGTCTACTTCAGAGATGCAATATCTGTTTCACTTTTCAATGATCATTTATCTGAAAATCCCTTCTGATAAAACCACATACTTCAATTCCAGCGATTCAGACCTAAATCTGGTTTTATGACTTAATGACCCGTCTTCATTTTGTCGGGTTTAAGATGAGCATTGATTGTGAATTGTATCATTATCTGGTACTCACAAAATTTGAGTCGAAAAAAATTAATTGATTATAATTTTTTCGTTGCTGGCATCTATATAATATAACATATAACGAATGTCTGCACGTATGTTTTTAATGCATTACTACACCAGTCATTAGATCGGCACGAAGCGTTTGGAAGTTTATGAGTACACTCTTGTGAAGGCTTCTGATATAACATTTTAAAAATTGTTGGTCCCCCAGGTCCGTCATGAATTACGACAATTATGAGTGGGTCAGTGCACGTGCCACATGAGCAGCTGGGAACAGCGATGCCATTTCAATCGATTTCAGCATTCAAAATGAAAGAAATACCAGACAAAGCGACAAATTGTAAACCAATCGATACTTTGATGAATCAAGACGAAGTTGTCAATTGCCCAACAGAATTCTTGAAATCACCGAATTTTCCAGGTATACTACCGCACATTTTAACGTGAAAATAGGCATGCCTATCCCTCTTACCCGACATATCAACCCTCCTCAACTTTGCAATGGCACAAGACTTTCGGTGTAACTCAGTGTAAAGGATAATGAACAGCGTCATCAAGCTACAATTTTGAGTGGGAAATTCAAGGGAGAAGAGGCGCCACAAAGTGTTTACATGCGGTGCGGACTACACCAGACACCACCAAAATGAGAAGCTACGTCTGTTCAAGTTATCAGGGACTGGTAGACTCGGCGGTATCTTAGAGGTAAGTCGTATTGGGGTGACACCTTGAGCTACCGCACTGTGTGGCACCAACCATAGTGACACCTCTGTTGACACGTATTCCAATGATCTCACCATTTATGCCATTTGAATTGAATCATGTACAGTTTCCGGTGTCATTAGCTATTGCAATGAGGGCCATCCATGTATTACGTATCCCCCTTCCCCCTGTTGCACCCCGTACATTTTCTGGACCCCTTCCGCTATGCGTACGTACCCCCGTTGGAATAATTAATTTTAAGTTTAAGCCAGGGTCAAAAGATATTGGTTTGACTCTTTGGGGCCGTCCTTAAGTGACATCACGCGCCTAAAAAAAAGGGGGGGGGGGAGTCACGCATTTGTGAGAGGGTGAGGAGGGGGTCTAAGAAATATGGCGTTACATCAAAATGCGCAACTTTAAATAAATACCCACTAAAATATTTGATTGCTTGCAATTTATTTAATGACGTTTTCAATGGTTTCACGCATATTACGATAGCAGCCCTCATTAATTACATAATTTAATGGTAAAAAGTAATTTGCAACATGCCAATTTTCAATCAGAAAATACGGCTTTTAGCGGTGGGGGGTCAAACTTAGTGACATCATATTGGAGTTTTATGACGAATTATGACGACCGGGTGGGCGATAAAAATCGACCCAATCGCTTGACGTCATTTATGGACGGCACCTTAATTTATTGTAATATCGTGCTTTTCTTTTTGAAATTCAAGTTGAAATTATTGAAGAAATACAATAGAATAGAGCATTCATTTTTTTGTCTTGAACACTGTGTAAAGGGGCCGTCCATAAATAAATCACGTCACGTGCCTATGGGGGGAGCGGGGTTTCGCATTTGTGGTGATGTGAGACAAGTGGGGGGGGGGGGGGGTGTTTAAGAAATGTGACGTTACATCGAAATGCACTACTTTAAATAAAAATTCCACTTTAATATTTTATTGCTTACAATTTATTTATTTCATTTTCAACGGCTTCACACGTTTTGCGATATTAGAGTGCAAACTTTCACTAAGTAATTATTTAAATGCCAAAAAAAGTAATTTGCAACATGCTAATCTTCAATTCGAAAACACGGCATTTACAGGGAAGGGGGAGGGGGGTTCAAAGCTTTGTGAACTCATATTGTAAGGGGGAGTCTAAGTTTTCTTAACGAAGTGTGACGAGAGGGAGGGGGGTAAATCAGCCAAAATGCGTGACGTCATTTATGGACGGCCCAAAAAACAACGATTAAATAGAACAATATAAGCAGTGAAAACGCCGCCCCGTTAGGCTATGTCTATATGACGGTTGAGGCACCGGTGGGCGACAGAGAAACTTTATACTCATTTCAAGAAATGGAAATATAAAACAGAAGGATATATTGTGAATATTTAGTCTGAATCAGATGTTAATTACTTCAAAGTTATTAAAAGTTCAGAATTTCGTTAGCATTAAATTATAAAACATTATTGCATGTCAGTTTTGACCCCAGTCGGTCTCGAAGGTCGTTTTCAGCATGAGCGGCTTACATTCCTAGTATTAGAGCAAATTAAATTTGTGCGTACGTACACATTAAGTTGAGACCCCCTCCCCCTGTAAGCATCCGTAGGCAAAATTCGGAAAATTGAAGATCCCCTCCTCACCTCCTTGCGTACGCAATATTTGGATGGCCCCATATCGAAAAAAAAATATATTATAAAAAAAAAATAATAATTACAATGATCATTTTAACAAAGCATGGGGACAAATATCTCACGGGTGTGTTATATATTTGAAGAATCTTTTTTTTAAAAAAAAAAATGTTTTAACTTTGTAAAATAAAAATCCCTGAATACATTGACCTAAGCCATAAGCTATGGATATAATGTAATTAATAAAACCATAATTGACATAGTAACAAAGTCCTTCAAATGCTAAAAAAAAAAAAACCTAAAAAGAAAGCTCCGGTTAAATTTAAATATAAGATGAATGGCATGGTTAGGGGACCGTCATGACGTCACACAATTTTGGCCGGTCTTTCACCCCCACCCCATTCTCCTTGTCACACTTCGTCACAAAATCTTAGACTCCCTCCAATATGACGTCACAAAGCTTTGCGTCCCCCACCCCCCTCAAAGCCATATTTTCTAATTGAAAATTATTATGTTACAAACAATTTTTTTGTCATTTAAGTATTTAGTGTACGACTGCAACTCTAATATCGTAAAACGTGTGAAGTGTGAAGCCATTGAAGACGTCTTAAAGTAAATTATAAACAATCAAATATTTCAGTGGAACTTTTATTTAAAGTTGTTCTTTTTGATGTGACTTCACAGTTTATAATAACTATCCAGTAAGCAGAGGCTTAGCTACAATATTTTACGCCCACGGACAAGCTTTAAAATCGGTGCACCCTTCTCGCTCAATTTATACCTTACTCTTGTTCACCTATTATGATGTAATGGTGTATGCATCATTTTAGCGCCTATGTGCCGTGGCGCCCGTGGAATGTGCACACCTTGTGTCCCACTCGCTACGCCGCTGCCAGGTAGTGTTACACACATAGATGGTCTCCCACCCTTCTCCCGAGAAATAAGAGTGTTTGCCTGTTTTCCCTCATACACTGGCTCACACTATGTTATGGCTTGAAAAAATAAAAGATGGCGTAGAAAACGAAATGAAAATTGAAAACAATTGTATGGCCCTGTCGCATGTGATCCATTGCAAGGGAAGGTATTCAAGTTACAGAGCTTGTATTTTTGGAAATCCCGTGACTTAGTTTAACGTGATCATTACTGTTATATTCTGTGGCATGTTGACACGTTTGTCATGAGCATTGCAAGGCATTTGAATTCTGCCCGGTGGGTGGGGGTACCAGTGTACCTGGTCTCCCGGAGACAATGATGACAGCCTAGCTCAAGGCCATCGCCCCCTTTAGTCTAACAATGGATTTTTTAAAAAAGTAATTATTTGAAAATTGCTATCACAGACAAATTTAAACGTACTTAAAACTTATAAGAAAATTTAAAAATTTGAAACTTAAAATGCGTTACTTTACATCAAGAAACAGCATTTAGAATTGGGGAATA
The DNA here is from genome assembly GCA_002072015.1 of Radix auricularia. Lineage (NCBI taxonomy): Eukaryota > Metazoa > Mollusca > Gastropoda > Lymnaeidae > Radix > Radix auricularia. Next base: position 515,203 of record MUZC01000341.1, on the reverse strand, counting down.
GATCTACTAATGAAACCAAGATTTAATTTATTTTCAATACGTATTCATTATTTGCAAATACAAATACCATTATAACTTGATGATCTACACAAAAAACAGATTCTGTCATACAGTAAATATATTATCCACCTACAGTTATAAATATAAAATATTAGGGCTGTTATCGATTAAATTAAATTTAATCGTTAACTTTTGACAAATTACCGATTAATTAATCGCTTATTTTGTTAAGCTAAAAATAAAGATGTATCACGTCATTAAACTGAAAATTTCAAAGGAAGTAATAAAAACAGTCAACTGGTATTTTCATTAAGTTATTTTTAAAACAGTTACCACTAAAAACAATTTAAATAACGTATTAAAGTTGAGGCACTTAAATGAAAATTTCAAATTACTTTTATAAATTTAAAAGTAATACAGCTGTATAGAAATTGTTTGATGATTAGTAAAAACATAAAGATCATATTTTTTTATCCCAAGTGGTTCGAAAGCTATGATTTTTTTATAAGACCCCATAATCTCGTTTTTCACTATTTCGTTTCCCTTCATATTTTGTGCCCTTTTATTGCATTTTTTAAAATGCCCATAACCTAAGTATTTAATTAAATTAAATTTAAAACACGTACTATTGTTATGAGATATATTTAAAAATAAGTAGTTCAATTTAATATCAATGAATTTAAATTTTGTTATTGTTAAATAGTTAAAACAATCTTTTTTTTATATATCATTGTCCTTATAAAACAGGTTATTTTAAAGTATACTCATTCTGAATTCCCTTAACGGAGAAGTTTGTACATTAAAAAATAATAATAAAATAAAAACTATTATTAATTATTTATTAATAAATGGAATTTTAAAAAAAACAAAACATTTTCTATTTTTAATCACTATATTATCGATTAAAATAATTTTAATCGATAAAATAATTTACCGATTAATCGAGAAATTAATCGGTAATTTCCGCAGCCCTATAAAATATAAAATCATATAAAATAATATTTTACTATTGTAAATAGTAGAATAAGAATACATTCTGGATCTCGTCAGTGCCGTTCGTTAACTAATTGGAGAATTTTCTCGCAGCAATTTTATTCATCTCACGATAGTTGCAGAAATAAGAAAATATAGGCAGATTGCACTGGGCAGGACATTTAGTGACTAAAAAAAGAATGTCAAGTGACAGAGGAGGTAAGAGGGTGCACCACAAAAAAGGCCGAGGGAAACGTTAGATGGAAAGATGATGTAGAGAAAGATCTACAACAACTGGCATCCAATGTTGGAGAAGAAAGGCGTTGGTTTGGACTGAGTGGAAGGAGGTCGTGAGGCAGGCCCAAGCCCCACATGGGTTGTAGGGGAAGGGGGTCGGGAGGCAGGCCAAAGCCCCACATGGGTTGTAGAGTAAGGGGGTCGTAAGGCACGCCCAATTCCTACATGAGTTGTAGTGGAAAAAGGTCGTGAGGCAGGCCTAATTCTTACATGGTTTGTAGTGGAAAAAGGTCGTGAGACAGGCCCAATTCCTACATGGGTTGTAGAGTAAAAGGGTCGTGAGACAGGCCCAATTCCTACATGGGTTGTAGTGGAAAAAGGTCGTGAGGCAGGCCCAATTCCTACATGGTAGTGGAAAAAGGTCGTGAGGCAGGCCCAATTCCTACATGGGTTGTAGAGTAAATGGGTCGTGAGGCAGACCCAATTCCTACATGGGTTGTAGTGGAAAAAGGTCGTGAGGCAGGTCCAATTCCTACATGGGTTGTAGAGTAAAGGGGTCGTGAGGCAGGCCCTAGCCCTACATTGGTTGTAGTGGAAGGAGGTCGAAGGCCCAAGCCCTACATGATTTTTAGCACCACAGGAATGACCAGATAGAAATTTTATTTATTGAAAATCTAAGCGGCATCTCATTCCTTCTCTTTAACTCGAGCTGCTCTGCTGGGAATTTAAAAAAACAACAACAACAAAACAGCAACAACATAAAAGTCAGAGAGCCAGTCTAAGCTATTTTATCACTTACCTTTCCAGGCATTTATTTTTACGTCTGTCTGCAACATTTTATTAACACTTTATTGTAGACTGACAGATGTGTGAACGCATTAAACCACATGGAGTCCACGGGCAATGGCTTAATAATTAAGTTCACTCAGTCACGTAGAGAAAAAATATTTGCCGTCAGGCAATAAATAAAAGTTAACACAAACCACATAGACGCATACTGACTGGGATCCCTTTTAGGAAAAATATCCTAACACGGACCAATGTTGGAAAAAAAAAATAACAACTTTAAAAAAAAAAAAAAAAAAAAGTTTGCAGAATTGTTATACAGCCTACATAGACAACCTAAACTCGTAGCTGTCTCCTGTGTAGCTATTTCTTTAACAAAGTCTAGTCAGAAGTTAGACATAGTAGCGTAATGAAGGGTTATTCTATTCCTTCCATTAGTCTGAATTGTTTTCTAATCTGTGCATGAAAAGTCCGAGCTCTTGCCAGTGACCGACAAACGTTAACACATTTGACATGCGAGCACGGTCCTGTTATGAGATCGTTGGTCGTCCTGTGTTGTGTGTGTCCAAGTTATTGTTTAGGATTTTATTACATGTTTTTTTTTCATTCCTGGACCATCATTACCAGAGAGCATATACAAGCGAGAAGGGAGTCATAACATTTAATCCTGCCACACAGCCGTTTGTTGAAGAGTTTCAATGAAATCAATAGGACAAGCTCAGTCTCAGCTCAGTGTGTGTAGATTTAGATAGTCATGAGCCCATTGTAATTAGTCACATGTGTATTGGGTCAGTGGCGTCGCTAGGGGGGTGCGGAGGGGGCGGGCCGCCCCGGGTGACACCATCAGGGGGGTGACACCAGACCGTAAAATTCTATATATTCCCGTTATTTGGCACTGGAAAACTCAGAGGATTTCTATGGGTTAAATCATGAGGGGGTGACACCATGAGCTACCGCCCCGGGTGACACCATGAGCTACCGCCCCGGGTGACACCATGAGCTACCGCCCCGGGTGACACCAACCCTTGTGACGCCTCTGTATTGGGTGCAGTCTACTATTTTGTTGGTTATAGTTATTGGAAGGTTATAGTTACTGACAGGTTTTAGTTATTGGTGGGTTATAGTTATTGGAAGGTTATATATATTGGCGGGTTTTAGTTATTGGTGGGGTTTAGTTACTGGCGGGTTTTAGTTACTGGCGGGATTTAGTTATTGGTGGGTTATATTTATACACGTGGTATAGTTATTGGCGGGTTATAGTTATAGACGTGGTATAGTTATTGGCAGGTTATAGTTATTGGCGGGTTATAGTTATTGGCGGGTTATAGTTATTGGCGGGTTATAGTAATTGGTGGGGTATATTTATTTGCGGGTTATAGTTATTGGCGGGTTATAGTTATTGGCGGGTTATAGTTATTGGCAGGTTATAGTTATTGGCGGGTTATAGTTATTGGCGGGTTATAGTTATTGGCAGGTTATAGTTACTGGCGGGTTATAGTTATTGGCGGGTTATAGTTATTGGCGGGTTATAGTTATTGGCGGGTTATAGTTATTGGCGGGGTATAGTTATAGACGTGGTATAGTTATTGGCGGGTTATAGTTATAGACGTGCTATAGTTATTGGCGGGTTATACTTATAGACGTGCTATAGTTATTGGCAGGTTATAACATTTGCGCTATAGTTTTTGTTTCATTTATTTATATTTTTTTAAAAACAGAAACGTTGATAATGGTTTCTTATTTATCTGAAAGAAATCATGGCATATTAAAGTGATCACAGACTGATTGAAAGCAAAGCAACTTTCATAGTATATTTCCCCAGCACCCAATGCCACTCATGAGTCTAAGTTTTTGTTTACACAATTTCCTTTCAAAGAAATCTCAGTAAGGCTCTGGAATATACGCAACAAAACATTAACTAGAAGAATAACTAAGTGAAACATTTAGGGGAGAAACAATCTCCGCTGTTCAGTTCCCCTCTAGATCATGATCACATGTTCACATCGACATTGTGGCGTAGGATTAATGAGCGCTACGACCAACATGGGCGGCACGTTGTCTATATAGGAACGGGGGTGGGGAGCAATGTCCCATCTAAGGCTCGTTGGACCGTGCACAAAGTTTAAAAAAAACAAACAAACAAGCTCGTATGCAAAGTTGCACAGCAACCTTTTTGTGGTAATATTTATACTAAATTTGCTGCGCCGTAATTCTAAACTACTGCGCGGCGTCGGAAGATAACTGCGCAGCCGCGCAGTTTAAATGGAACATTGGTGGTGATTATTTTCGGTCAACCATGTTATCCGTAGAAAAGGAAAATAAATGTTTATACACCCCAGCGGTCCTCATACACCCCAGAGGTCCTCATACACCCCAGCGGTCCTCATACAGACCAGACAACTCATTAGAAATGTTTATACACCCCAGCGGTCCTCATACACCCCAGCGGTCCTCATACAGACCAGACAACTCATTAGAAATGTCGATGTATTCGTTGAACCCAAACCGACGTTGACGAGGAAATAATTGTCTGATGTTGTAAAGCAATAAAGAAAGTCTCGAGTCTCACTGAATGAACTGTCGCCAATATTTAAATAGTTTTTTTTTAATAAAAAGGATGAACTTGAATATAAGAGAGCTGCCGCTAACACTGACATAATGTTTACAATAACAACACCGAAAGGAGACAATCGGTTTGCTGTGGAAAGAGAATACTTCCTTTTTGATGCAGTTTATTATTTATAGTATTTACAATGAAACAGCATCCAGATTTTTTCGCTGATTCAGCCAGAACCGTCTTTACCCCATTTTGGGCCCCTGGCCAAAGAAATAGTGTTGGGCCCCTGGGCAAAGAAATTGTGTTGGGACCCTGGGCAAAGAAATAATGTTGGGCCCCTGGGCAAAGAATTAGTGCCCCTCCCCCGCAGGAATAAACAGAAATAAATATACATAATACATTTAAGTAAACATTTTCACATGGGGCCCCTATTATAAAGCTCGTGGGCCCCCGAGCTAATGCCCAACGGGCCCATGCGTTAACACGTCACTCCATTCAATGTCACATTAGTAAATTTTCATCTTGACTCTTCTCAAAATAAAATTCATTAATGCACTTTACTGTTTTCCCTTTAAAAACAAAACAAATAATCTTCTGTTTAGAAGGAGCGTCTGTAACGGATGAGATAAATAACGTGTATACATACCACATTGGCTCTAGACTTGAAACCACGTGCTTCCGATCTGGTGGGATAAATAATTCAGTTGATTATAACGAGCTTAAAGGTTCTCTCTCCACAAATACTAACAAGGGGAGGTAATGTGTGGAGGGAAATTCAATCACGCTTGTAATTCAGATTGCTTTTTTGTGTGTCCCGTCTGCGAGCCGGGTACTGACCCCGGATACCCGGATCTACTGAATATTAAAACACCCGGCACATACACGCACTCGGAAATAATGGAACTCAATCTCGATGCTTAAAGGGATTCGAACCAAACAGTAATTCACCAAGTTGTCTTTGGAGATTTTCTTGTTTTCATAGGTTAAAATGTCAACACATAGGTGGCCAACAGATTAGGTACGCAATGGTGGCCAACAGATTAACTACGCAATGGTGGCCAACAGATTAACTACACAATGGTGGCCAACAGAATAACTACACAATGGAGGCCAACAGATTAACTAGGTGGCCAACAGATTAACTAGGTGGCCAACAGATTAACTACACAAAGGTGGCCAACAGATTAACTACACAATGGTGGCCAACAGATTAACTACACAATGGAGGCCAACAGAATAACTACACAATGGTGGCCAACAGATTAACTACACAATGGAGGCCAACAGATTAACTACACAATGGTGGCCAACAGATTAACTACACAATGGTGGCCAACAGATTAACTACACAATGGTGGCCAACAGATTAACTAGGTGGCCAACAGATTAACTACACAATGGAGGCCAACAGATTAAATACACAATGGTGGCCAACAGATTAACTACACAATGGTGGCCAACAGACTAACTAGGTGGCCAACAGATTAACTAGGTGGCCAACAGATTAACTACACAAAGGTGGCCAACAGATTAACTACACAATAGAGGCCAACAGACTAACTACACAATGGAGACCAACAGATTAACTACACAAAGGTGGCAAAAAGATTAACTACACAATGATGGCCAACAGATTAACTACACAATGTTGGCCAACGGCAAACAGATTAACTAGGTGGCCAACATATTAATTACACAATGGAGGCCAACAGATTAACTACACAATGGTGGCCAACAGATTAACTAGGAGGCCAATAGATTAACTACACAATGGTGGCCAACAGATTAACTACACAATGGTTGCCAACAGATTAACTAGGTGGCCAACAGATTAACTACACAAAGGTGGCCAACAGATTAACTACTCAATGGTGGCAAACAGATTTACTACACAATGGTGGCCAACAGATTAACTACACAATGGTGGCCAACAGATTAACTAGGTGGCCATCAGATTAACGAGGTTGCCAAAAGATTAACTAGGTGGCCAACAGATTAACTAGGTGTCCAACAGATTAACTACACAATGGTGGCCAACAGATTAACTACACAATGGTGGCCAACAGATTAACTAGGTGGCCAGCAGATTAACTAGGTGGCCAACAGAATAACTACACAAAGATGGACAACAGATTAACTACACAATGTTGGCCAACGGCCAACAGATTAACTAGGTGGCCAACATATTAACTACACAATGGAGGCCAACAGATTAACTACACAATGGTGGCCAACAGATTAACTAGGAGGCCAATAGATTTACTACACAATGGTGGCCAACAGATTAACTAAACAATGGTGGCCAACAGATTAACTAGGTGACCAAATGATTAACTAGGTGGCCAACAGATTAACTAGGTGGCCAACAGATTAACTACTCAATGGTGGCCAACAGATTAACTACACAATGGTGGCCAAAAGATTAACTACACAATGGTGGCCAACAGATTAACTAGGTGGCCAACAGATTAACGAGGTTGCCAACAGATTAACTAGGTGGCCAACAGATTAACTAGGTGGCCAACAGATTAACTACACAGAGGTGGCCAAAAGATTAACTACACAATGGTGGCCAACAGATTAACTACACAATGGTGGCCAACAGATTAACTAGGTGGCCAACAGATTAACTAGGTGGCCAACAGAATAACTACACAAAGGTGGACAACAGATTAACTACACAATGTTGGCCAACGGCCAACAGATTAGCTAGGTGGCCACCATCTTAACTACACAATGGAGGCCAACAGATTAACTACACAATGGTGGCCAACAGATTAACTAGGAAGCCTATAGATTAACTACACAATGGTGGCCAACAGATTAACTACACAATGGTGGCCAACAGATTAACTAGGTGGCCAAATGATTAACTAGGTGGCCAACAGATTAACTAGGTGGCCAACAGATTAACTACACAAAGGTGGCCAACAGATTAACTACTCAATGGTGGCCAACAGATTAACTAGGTGGCGAACAGATTAACGAGGTTGCCAACAGATTAACTAGGTGGCCAACAGATTAACTAGGTGGTGAACAGATTAACTACACAAAGGTGGCTACAGATTAACTACACAAAGGTGGCCAACAGATTAACTACACAAAGGTGGCCAACAGATTAACTAGGTGGCCAACAGATTAACTAGGTGGCCAACAGATTAACTAGGTGGCCAACAGATTAACTAGGTGGCCAACAGATTAACTACACAAAGGTGGCCAACAGATTAACTACACAATGGTGGCCAACAGATTAACTACACAAAGGTGGCCAACAGATTAACTACACAATGGTGGCCAACAGATTAACTAGGTGGCCAAAAGATTAACTAGGTGGCCAACAGATTAACTAGGTGGCCAACAGATTAACTACACAAAGGTGGCCAACAGATTAACTATGTGGCCAACAGATTAACTAGGTGGCCAACAGATTAACTACACAAAGGTGGCCAACAGATTAACTACACAATGGTGGCCAACAGATTAACTACATAATGGTGGCCAACAGATGAACTACACAATGGTGGCCAACAGATTAACTACACAATGGTGGCCAACAGATTAACTACACAATGAAAAACAACCACATCACGTGACAAGGTCACATTACTGTTTCTTAATTTTAAAATAAACAAATTACGACAACGTGCTGAAAGGACAGCTGCTATAAACTTAATGCCCTCCATGGTTTATTTAAATAAAAATATTCACATTTGTAGTGCAGCGTCTATTATTGATCTATTGTAGATTTGAGAAGACAAAAAATTCGGATAATTCCATGTCAGACATTAAGCAACACCCCCCCCCCCGGAGAAAATGTGCTTCCAAGATATAATGTGTTTCCTATTTGTGCTCAGTTGAAAGTTTTTTAGCCATGCGACAATTTTAATATTTAATTTTTTTTTTTTTTAATTTATTTTTTCATGCCTACTATTTAGTTAATAGTTATTAATATTTTTATTGATATTATTATTTTAAATAATATAAACGAAAACCATGAATTTGTATGAGAAAAATATTTCAAAATGGAACTCAACAGCTCAGTGGTAGGACATCTACCATTAGAAGTAGAAGCAGTATCTACCATCAGTTAAAATTAAAAGAAGATCTGCTGTACTGTAAATACATGAATTACATCAGGATAATCAGCAAGTTGCTGTACAAATATAGAAATACTTGAAAACAAAAATAGTCACATACGCCTGTGGTACATGTGACGGATATATTCAGATAGTAGACTCCAGCAAAGAGAACCAAACTTTGAAAAAAAGGAAAGGCGCCGATGACATATCGACCTGTTGAATCTGTTAGCGTGTGGTAGACTACTGTTTCTTTGGCATCTGTTCATCGCAAAGAAATCGTGGAGTAAATTTAATAGCAGTGTTTCCTAGTGAGTGTTGTTTTTTTTCCCTTTCTAAATGGGGAAATAATTTCAGATGGTGTGCAAATAAAATGTGTGCAATGTCATACGAGATTTGTTAATTTTTTTATTTTTGTTTCATTAAAAATATGTTAGCGGCAGCGATAAGGGAAAAGTCCCAAGAAATGGACACTCTCATTTGGGCAGGGGCAGTTACGCAAGGGGAGTTGTCCTCGGAACAACCGTTGAGTTTATTGGTACAAAATAATCCCGGGGGTCTAGGGTTGCTAGTCCCACCTCCTTGGGGTCTAGGGGTGCTAGGTCATCATGTGGGTTTAGGGGTGCAGGCCCATCTTGTAAGTCTAGGGGTGCCAGATCACACAGGGATCTAGAGGTGCTAGCTCATCCTGTGGGTCTAGGGGTGGTATTTCATCATGTGGGTCTAGGGGTGCTAGCTGATCCTGTGGGTCTAGGGGTGCTATTTCATCCTGTGGGTCTAGGGGTGCTAGCTGATCCTGTCGGTCTAGGGTGCTAGCTGATCCTGTGGGTCTAGGGGTGCTAGCTCATCCTGTGGGTCTCGGGGTGCGGGCCAATCCTGTGGGTCTAGGGGTGCTAGCTCATCCTGTGGGTCTAGGTGTGCTATCTCACCCAGGGGTCTAGGGGTGCGGGCCCATCCTGTGGGTCTAGGGGTGCTAGCTCATCCTGTGGGTCTAGGGGTGCGGGCCCATCATGTGGATCTAGGGGTGAGGGCCCATCCTGTGGGTCTAGGGGTGCGGGCTCATCCTGTGGGATTTGGGGTGTGGGCCCATCCTGTGGGTTTTGGGGTGCTAGCTCATCCTGTGGGTCTAGGGGTGCTAGCTGATCCTGTGGATCTTAGTTACCGACTCACGTTATAAAGGTAGTAGTGCGGAAGACCCGGAAAATATTATTTATCTCAATCTTAGAAGAAACATCCTTTCATGTTTAGGACTTAGGGAAACGTGTTTTGAAATTTACTTAAGACGTGCATTCAAGGTCGTATCTGAACTCAATAGGTTAAGAACCCCTGATATCCATGACAACCGAAGACGACTCTCGTGGCTTTAGTTACTAATACGCTGTTAAGATACATTAAAATTTTCCTTTGATATAAAACAAGAAAACTGGATCAATCGATAATGAGATCGATAATCAAGTCGATATGAGCAACTTTGCGAGACTCGCACAATAGTATGTGAACTTGACATTTGAATGAGAACACGTCACACACTATAGGGCTTGAACTGTTACAAGTTTCTATGTTAGATAGATGTGCTAACTCTAAAGCCTGTTTGACAATGTATTTAAAAGTATTTGAAAAAAAAAAGGTTATGGCGATAAAACACGCGAACTTGAAGCGTTAAAGAGACCTGGGTGTATGGTGGGTTTACACAATAAAAGTGCACTTATAATTTGAGAAAGTAATTATGTAGGCTAGATGTAAACAACTCCTTTTCCCGGGCTCTGTTTTATGTTTAAATTCTCTTAGTCATGTGCTCAGTTTCTCTTACCTACCACCACTTAAAACTTTTTCTAAGTTTTTCTTTCTATGAGAAAGCAATCTTTGTTTTATGAGACACAGAAGGAGAGAGAGAGAGGGAGAGAGAAGGGTAGGGAGGGAGAGACAGAGAAGGAGAGAGAGGGAGACTGGGAGAGAGAGACGGGGAGCAAGAGGGAGGGAGAGAGAGGGGGAGCCAGAGAGAGGGGGTGAGAGAGAGAGGGGGGAAAGAGGGAGTGAGAGAGAGAGGGGTGAGAGAGAGAGAGAGGGGGGAAAGAGGGAGGGAGAGAGAGAGGGGGGAAAGAGAGCGCGCGAGCGAAAGAGAGAGGGGAGAGAGAGGGGGAGAAAGGGAGGGATGGAGAGAGAGAGAGGGAGGGAGAGAGAGATTCTATGACATGAAAATAAGAAGGGATACAAAATTAAAGAGAGCAGATCAAGAGATAGAGATGGAGAGGGAGAGAGAGATAAAAAGAGAGGATACGCGATGGGTAGGGAGAGACAGAGAGAAACTGCAAGAAAGACATGCAGAAATAGAAGTGGAGTTGAAATGTGAAAGATTGTAACTGAAATGATTGAGTCGTGTTGGTTAAGGTTATGTAAGCCACGTTCAATAGATGCGTTAAGTGAATAACAGTCATCGCTATGGCAAATGTAAACAAAGTAATGTAATAACTCATCGAAAGCCATTGATAATTAGATTGCTTGCATGACGGTTATGTTTTTCTTTCAAAACACGAAAACATCTAATGTGGAAGATACATGTTTAATTCGAGAGAGCACACATAAAAAATCTTTGGCTGATTTGGATACATAAAATTCAAGTTAGAGAGGTTTTCTGAAGAATAAAAATGAAAAGCCTAATAACGTTGGAGAAAGCGATGAAAATATCAAGAAATATAATACAATGTACTTACACATGTCCCATCCTGCTCGTGCCGATCACGTGGAATTTTCTCTTGTTAACTTGTCACATCAACCAGAAATGATGGTCAGTGATGATCAGTGATCCAGAGAATAAACCAAACGAAGTTACGTTGCCTCCCTGCAAACGACAGCTCTGTTGTTTTAGATTTTAGATCGCTTGGACTGTTTTAGATACATATAGTCATCAACAAGTCAACGTGATATGAACGAGAAAGGTCACACACAGGCATGGATAGAACCACTGTCTCTTTATTGTGTCGGTGACGTGTCGCTTTGTGTTGGTGGTGGGGGGAGGGCTATGTTGTAATGTTAGAGTTGTGCCGCGTTGTGGTGGTGGTGTTGTGTCGTGTTGTGGTGGCGGTGTTGTGCACCGTTGTGGTGGTGGTGTTGTGCCACTTTGTGGTGGTGGTGTGATGCCACGTTGTGGTGGTGGTGTGCCGTGGTGGTGTTGTGCCACGTTGTGGTGGTGGTGTTGTGCCACGTTGTGGTGATGGTGTTGTGCCACGTTGTGGTGGTGGTGTTGTGCTGTGTTGTGGTGATGGTGTTGTTCCACGTTGTGGTGGTGTTGTGCCGCGTTGTTGTGGTGGTGTTGTGCCGCGTTATTGCGGTGTTGTTGTGCTGCATTGTAATGGTGTTTTGCCACGTTGTGCTGTGTTGTGGTGGTTGTTTTGTGCTGTATTGTGGTGGTGGTGTTGTGCCACGCTGTGATGTTAGAGTTGTGCCACGTTGTGATGTTAGAGTTGTGCCACGTTGTGATGTTAGCCAATAATATTCGGCATCCTTCCGTCTCGCAAGACGATGGTGCATCACCGTTGGGTTGGGTTGCATTTTTTCTAGTGGCTGTGCAGTCCTATCCTTGAGTGACAGTCTTTACCACAGTTTTTACACACGAGTTCTGTGCTTCCAAATGTTTTGGCCTTTCTCCTAGCTCTTCTGTCTGCAGCCTCCTCCATTCTTCGCTCTTCGGCTACTATGATGCCCTCTTTGACAACTGTGCGCCACGTAGATCGGTCTTCTGCCTTACACGCCCAGTCAATTGTATGTATTTTGGCTGCTTTCATGTCCCTTTGACATACATCTTTAAATCGCAAGCGAGGGTGACCTGTTTTCCTCTTTCCTGAAACAAGCTCACCATTTAGGAGGTCCTTCGGGATGCGGCCGGGGCTCATTCTTTTGACATGTCCTAGCCACCCCAGGCGTCTTTCACTAAGAATTGAGAACATGCTTTGGGTATTGGCACGCGTTAGGACCTCACTATTAGGCACTTTGTATTGCCATTTAATACCAAGGATGCGACGCAGGCATCTCAAATGGAAGCTGTTAAGCTTGCGCTCTTGTGATGTATAAGCAGTGGCGTAGCTAGGGTCATGTGCGCCCGGGGGCAAGACACAAATTCTGCGCCCCTTGACGGACCGAAAAATTCTGTGGGCTCACTGAGCCCCCAAGAAAAATTTGAAATTTTACGGTTTATATGGTTCATTTTTTGAAGCAAATGATATTTTAATGAAATACAATACAGACTAATAATTCTATAAACAATTTATTTGAAGAAAAAAATACTCTACTAATTATACATGACTCGAATAGACATAATCTAAAATAAATTGATCTTCCTTGATTTGAATGTCGTCAATCTCGCTGTTAAAATTGATATTCTCAAGTGCTCTCTTTCGATGCTAAGGAGTGCAAGATCATCCAGACGATCTTGATCTATTGAAGCACGTAATTAAGACAAAATAAGGTTTACTTTGCTGAAGGACCGCTCACAGCTTTTAGTTGAAACAGCAATTTTTAGAAGTATTTGAAGTGAAATGCGCAGATTCGGAAATACGTCATCTCCATATGAAACAATAAAATCGAGAAGATCCAAAGTACTTTCCGGTAGAACTTCAGTCCGGGTACTGAGCATCATTTTTTAGTCTTTGATTTCTGTACACAATTCGTAGAAATTAGCAAAATCTAAGCAATTATAACGAAGCGTATCGACTTTTGTTTCAGCAAGAAGAGATTTGATGTCTAGTAAAAATCCAAATTTGTTGTTTAGGTTGTTTAAGACGTAAAAATCCGTATAGATATCTCCTGTTGGGGTTTATCAATTTCGCTGTTCATAGCAGGTGCAATTTCTTCTTATGGAGAAAGTTCTGCATCTCTTTTTAATTCTCCAAGGCATCCTCCGATGTCGTCTAATCTTCTGTCAAACTCGATTCTCCAAGTTGTTCATCTTCTTTCCCATTGTCTACCGCAACATGGCTCAAATTAACACGAATGTTGACAATTTCTTGCTCAA
>MUZC01000341.1:480592-491071 GCA_002072015.1 Radix auricularia | reverse complement strand
TGTGTGTGTACTTGGTGCCTGTCATCTGTGTGTACTTGGCACCTGTCATGTGTGTGTACTTGGTGCCTGCCATGTGTGTGTACTTGGTGCCTGTCATCTGTGTGTACTTGGCACCTGTCATGTGTGTGTACTTGGTGCCTGCTATGTGTGTGTACTTTGAGACAGTCCTATGTGTGTGTACTTGATACCTGACAAGTGTGTGTACTTGGTGCCTGGCATATGTGTGTGTACTTGGTGCCTGACACGTGTGTGTACTTAGTGCCTGTCACCTGTGTGTACTTAGTGCCTGACACGTGTGTACTTGGAGCCTGTCGTATGTGTGTGTACTTGGTGCCTGTCATCTGTGTACTTGGTGCCTGACACGTTTGTGTACTTTGAGCCTGTCCTATGTGTGTGTACTTGGTGCCTGTCATCTGCGTGTACTTGGTGCCTGCCATCTGTGTGTGTACTTGGTGCCTGTCATCTGTGTACTTGGTGCCTGCCATGTGTGTGTACTTGGTGCCTGTCATGTGTGTGTACTTTGTGCCTGTCATCTGTGTGTACTTGGTGCCTGTCATCTATGTGTACTTTGTGCCTGTCATCTGTGTGTGTACTTGGTGCCTGTCATCTGTGTGTACTTTGTGCCTGTCATCTGTGTGTACTTGGTGCCTGCCATCTGTGTGTACTTTGTGCCTGTCATCTGTGTGTACTTGGTGCCTGCCATGTGTGTGTACTTGGTGCCTGTCATGTGTGTGTACTTGGTGCCTGCCATGTGTGTGTACTTGGTGCCTGCCATGTGTGTGTACTTGGTGCCTGTCATCTGTGTGTACTTAGTGCCTGACACGTGTGTGTACTTTGAGCCTGTCCTACGTGTGTGTACTTTGAGCCTGTCCTATGTGTGTGTACTTGGTGCCTGTCATCTGTGTGTACTTGGTGCCTGTTATCTGTGTTTATTTGGCCCTGTCATCTGTGTGTGTACTAGGTGCGTGACACATGTGTGTACTTGGTGCCTGACATGTGTGTGTTCTTAGTGCCTGTCATCGGTGTGTACTTGGTGCCTGTCATCTGTGTGTGTACTTAGTGCCTGTCATTGGTGTGTACTTGGTGCCTGTCATCTGTGTGTGTACTTGGTGACTGTCATCTGTGTGTATTTGGTGCATGTCATCGGTGTGTATTTGGTGCCTGTCATCTGTGTGTGTACTTGGTGCCTGTCATCTGTGTGTACTTGGTGCCTGCCATGTGTGTGTACTGGTGCCTGCCATGTGTGTCTACTTGGTGCATGTCACGTGTGTATTTTGTGCCTGTCATCTTTGTGTGTACTTGGTGCCTGACACGTGTGTGTACTTGGTGCCTGCCATCTGTGTGTACTTGGTGCCTGACACGTGTTTGTACTTGGTGCCTGTCAACTGTTTGTACTTGGTGCCTGTTAACTGTGTGTACTTGGTGCCTGTCAACTGTATGTACTTGGTGCCTGTCAACTGTGTGTACTTGGTGCCTGTCAACTGTGTGTACTTGGTGCCTGTCATCGGTGTGTACTTGTTGCCTGTCATCAGTGTGTGTACTTGGAGCCTGTCAACTGTGAGTACTTGGTGCCTGTCAACTGTGTGTACTTGGCACCTGCCATGTGTGTCTACTTGGTGACTGTCATTGGTGTGTACTTGGTGCCTGTCATCTGTGTGTACTTGGCACCTGTCATGTGTGTGTACTTGGTGCCTGCCATGTGTGTACTTGGTGCCTGTCATCTGTGTGTGTACTTGGTGCCTGTCATCTGTGTACTTGGTGCCTGCCATGTGTGTACTTGGTGCTTGTCATGTGTGTGTACTTTGTGCTTGTCATCTGTGTGTGTACATGGTGCCTGCCATGTGTGTGTACTTGGTGCCTGTCATCTGTGTGTACTTAGTGCCTGACACGTGTGTGTACTTTGAGCCTGTCCTATGTGTGTGTACTTGGTGCCTGTCATCTGTGTGTACTTGGTGCCTGTTATCTGTGTTTATTTGGCGCCTGTCATCTGTTTGTGTACTAGGTGCCTGACACATGTGTGTACTTGGTGCCTGACATGTGTGTGTTCTTAGTGCCAGTCATTGGTGTGTACTTGGTGCCTGTCATCTGTGTGTGTACTTAGTGCCTGTCATTGGTGTGTACTTGGTGCCTGTCATCTGTGTGTGTACTTGGTGACTGTCATCTGTGTGTATTTGATGCCTGTCATCGGTGTGTATTTGGTGCCTGTCATCTGTGTGTGTACTTGGTTCCTGTCATCTGTGTGTACTTGGTGCCTGCCATGTGTGTGTACTGTTGCCTGCCATGTGTGTCTACTTGGAGCATGTCACGTGTGTACTTTGTGCCTGTCATCTGTGTGTGTACTTGGTGCCTGTCATCTGTGTGTGTACTTGGTGCCTGTCAACTGTGTTTTTGGTGCCTGTCATCTGTGTGTACTTGGTGCCTGCCATGTGTGTGTACTGGTGCCTGCCATGTGTGTCTACTTGGTGCATGTCACGTGTGTACTTTGTGCCTGTCATCTGTGTGTGTACTTGGTGCCTGTCAACTGTGTGTGTACGTGGTGCCTGACACGTGTGTGTACTTGGTGCCTGCCATATGTGTGTACTTGGTGCCTGACACGTGTGTGTACTTGGTGCCTGTCAACTGTGTGTACTTGGTGCCTGTCAACTGTGTGTACTTGGTGCCTGTCAACTCTGTGTACTTGGTGCCTGTCAACTGTGTGTACTTGGTGCCTGTCAACTGTGTGTACTTGGTGCCTGTCATCGGTGTGTACTTGGTGCCTGTCATCTGTGTGTGTACTTGGTGCCTGTCAACTGTGTGTACTCGGTGCCTGTCAACTGTGTGTACTTGGCACCTGCCATGTGTGTCTACTTGGTGCCTGTCATCGGTGTGTACTTGGTGCCTGTCAACTGTGTGTACTTGGCACCTGCCATGTGTGTCTACTTGGTGACTGTCATTGGTGTGTACTTGGTACCTGTCATGTGTGTGTACTTGGTGCCTGCCATGTGTGTGTACTTGGCACCTGTCATGTGTGTGTACTTGGTGCCTGCCATGTGTGTGTACTTAGTGCCTGTCATCTGTGTGTACTTGGTGCCTGTCATCTGTGTACTTGGTGCCTGCCATGTGTGTGTGCTTGGTGCCTGTCATCGGTGTGTACTTGGTGCCTGTCAACTGTGTGTACTTGGCACCTGCCATGTGTGTCTACTTGGTGCCTGTCATTGGTGTGTACTTGGTGCCTGTCATCTGTGTGTACTTGCACCTGTCATGTGTGTGTACTTGGTGCCTGTCATGTGTGTGTACTTGGTGCCTGTCATCTGTGTGTACTTGGCACCTGTCATGTGTGTGTACTTGGTGCCTGCCATGTGTGTGTACTTGGAGACAGTCCTATGTGTGTGTACTTGATACCTGACAAGTGTGTGTACTTGGTGCCTGGCATCTGTGTGTGTACTTGGTGCCTGACACGTGTGTGTACTTAGTGCCTGTCACCTGTGTGTACTTAGTGCCTGACACGTGTGTACTTGGAGCCTGTCGTATGTGTGTATACTTGGTGCCTGTCATCTGTGTACTTGGTGCCTGACACGTTTGTGTACTTTGAGCCTGTCATATGTGTGTGTACTTGGTGCCTGTCATCTGCGTGTACTTGGTGCCTGCCATCTGTGTGTGTACTTGGTGCCTGTCATCTGTGTACTTGATGCCTGTCATGTGTGTGTACTTGGTGCTTGTCATCTGTGTGTGTACTTGGTGCTTGTTATCTGTGTTTATTTGGCGCCTGTCATCTGTGTACTTGGTGCTTGTCATCTGTGTGTGTACTTGGTGCCTGCCATGTGTGTGTACTTGGTGCCTGTCATCTGTGTGTACTTAGTGCCTGACACGTGTGTGTACTTTGAGCCTGTCCTATGTGTGTGTACTTGGTGCCTGTCATCTGTGTGTACTTTTTGTGCCTGTTATCTGTGTTTATTTGGCGCCTGTCATCTGTGTGTGTACTAGGTGCCTGACACATGTGTGTACTTGGTGCCTGACATGTGTGTGTTCTTAGTGCCTGTCATCGGTATGTACTTGGTGCCTGTCATCTGTGTGTGTACTTAGTGCCTGTCATTGGTGTGTACTTGGTGCCTGTCAACTGTGTGTGTACTTGGTGCCTGTCATCTGTGTGTGTACTTGGTGCCTGTCATCTGTGTGTACTTGGTGCCTGCCATGTGTGTGTACTGGTGCCTGCCATGTGTGTCTACTTGGTGCATGTCACGTGTGTACTTTGTGCCTGTCATCTGTGTGTGTACGTGGTGCCTGAAACGTGTGTGTACTTGGTGCCTGCCATCTGTGTGTACTTGGTGCCTGACACGTGTGTGTACTTGGTGCCTGTGAACTGTGTGTACTTGGTGCCTGTCAACTGTGTGTACTTGGTGCCTGTCAACTGTGTGTACTTGGTGCCTGTCAACTGTGTGTACTTGGTGCCTGTCATCGGTGTGTACTTGGTGACTGTCATCTGTGTGTACTTGGTGCCTGTCAACTGTGTGTACTTGGTGCCTGTCAACTGTGTGTACTTGGCACCTGCCATGTGTGTCTACTTGGTGCCTTTCATCGGTGTGTACTTGGTGCCTGTCAACTGTGTGTACTTGGCACCTGCCATGTGTGTCTACTTGGTGACTGTCTTTGGTGTGTACTTGGTGCCTGTCATGTGTGTGTACTTGGCACCTGTCATGTGTGTGTACTTGGTGCCTGCCATGTGTGTGTACTTGGTACCTGTCATGTGTGTGTACTTGGCACCTGTCATGTGTGTGTTCTTTGTGCCTGCCATGTGTGTGTACTTGGAGACAGTCCTATGTGTGTGTACTTGGTACCTGACAAGTGTGTGTACTTGGTGCCTGTCATCTGTGTGTACTTAGTGCCTGACACGTGTGTACTTGGAGCCTGTCGTATGTGTGTGTACTTGGTGCCTGTCATCTGTGTACTTGGTGCCTGACACGTGTGTGTACTTTAAGTCTGCCCTATGTGTGTGTACTTGGTGCCTGTCATCTGCGTGTACTTGGTGCCTGCCATCTGTGTGTGTACTTGGCGCCTGTCATCTGTGTACTTGGTGCCTGTTATCTGTGTGTACTTGGTGCTTGTCATCTGTGTGTGTACTTGGTGCCTGCCATGTGTGTGTACTTAGTGCCTGTCATCTGTGTGTACTTGGTGCCTGCCATGTGTGTGTGCTTGGTGCCTGTCATCGATGTGTACTTGGTGCCTGTCAACTGTGTGTACTTGGCACCTGCCATGTGTGTCTACTTGGTGCCTGTCATTGGTGTGTACTTGGTGCCTGTCATCTGTGTGTACTTGGCACCTGTCATGTGTGTGTACTTGGTGCCTGCCATGTGTGTGTACTTGGAGACAGTCCTATGTGTGTGTACTTGATACCTGACAAGTGTGTGTACTTGGTGCCTGGCATCTGTGTGTGTACTTGGTGCCTGACACGTGTGTGTACTTAGTGTCTGTCACCTGTGTGTACTTAGTGCCTGACACGTGTGTACTTGGAGCCTGTCGTATGTGTGTGTACTTGGTGCCTGTCATCTGTGTACTTGGTGCCTGACACGTGTGTGTACTTTGAGCATGTCCTATGTGTGTGTACTTGTGCCTGTCATCTGCGTGTACTTGGTGCCTGCCATCTGTGTGTGTACTTGGTGCCTGTCATCTGTGTACTTGGTGCCTACCATGTGTGTGTACTTGGTGCCTGTCATCTGTGTGTACTTGGTGCCTGTCATCTGTGTGTACTTGGTGCCTGTCATCTGTGTACTTGGTGCCTGCCATCTGTGTGTGTACTTGGTGCTTGTCATCTGTGTGTGTACTTGGTGCCTGTCATCTGTGTACTTGGTGCCTGCTATGTGTGTGTGTACTTGGTGCCTGTCATCTGTGTGTGTACTTGGTGCCTGCCATGTGTGTGTGTACTTGGTGCCTGTCATCTGTGTGTGTACTTGGTGCTTGCCATGTGTGTGTGTACTTGGTGCCTGTCATCTGTGTGTGTACTTGGTGCCTGCCATGTGTGTGTGTACTTGGTGCCTTCCATCTGTGTGTGTACTTGGTGCCTGTCATCTGTGTACTTGGTGCCTGTCATCTGTGTTCTTGGTGCCTGTCATCTGTGTGTGTACTTGGTGCCTGCCATCTGTGTGTGTACTTGGTGCCTGTCATCTGTGTACTTGGTGCCTGTCATCTGTGTGTGTACTTGGTGCCTGCCATGTGTGTGTACTTGGTGCTTGTCATCCGTGTACTTGGTGCCTGCCATGTGTGTGTACTTGGTGCCTGTCATCTGTGTACTTGGTGCCTGCCATGTGTGTGTACTTGGTGCCTGCCATGTGTGTGTACTTGGTGCCTGTCATATGTGTGTACTTAGTGCCTGACACGTGTGTGTACTTTGAGCCTGTCCTATGTGTGTGTACTTGGTGCCTGTCATCTGTGTGTACTTGGTGCCTGTTATCTGTGTTTATTTGGCGCCTGTCATCTGTGTGTGTACTAGGTGCCTGGCACATGTGTGTACTTGGTGCCTGACATGTGTGTGTTCTTAGTGCCTGTCATCGGTGTGTACTTGGTGCCTGTCATCTGTGTGTGTACTTGGTGCCTGTCATTGGTGTGTACTTGGTGCCTGTCATTGGTGTGTACTTGGTGCCTGTCATTGGTGTGTACTTGGTGCCTGTCATATGTGTGTTTACTTGGTGTCTGTCGTCTGTGTGTATTTGGTGCCTGTCATCGGTTTGTACTTGGTGCCTGTCATCTGTGTGTGTACTTGGTGCCTGTCATCTGTGTGTACTTGGTGCCTGCCATGTGTGTGTACTGGTACCTGCCATGTGTGTCTACTTGGTGCATGTCACGTGTGTACTTTGTGCCTGTCATCTGTGTGTGTACTTGGTGCCTGACACGTGTGTGTACTTGGTGCCTGCCATCTGTGTGTACTTGGTGCCTGTCATCTGTGAGTACTTGGTGCCTGCCATGTGTGTGTACTTGGTGCCTGTCAACTGTGTGTACTTGGTGCATGTCACGTGTGTGTACTTGGTGCATGTCACGTGTGTGTACTTGGTGCATGTCACGTGTGTGTACTTGGTGCCTGCCATGTGTGTGTACTTGGTGCCTGTCAACTGTGTGTACTTGGTGCCTGTCAACTGTGTGTACTTGGTGCCTGTCAACTGTGTGTACTTGGTGCATGTCACGTGTGTGTACTTGGTGCCTGCCATCTGTGTGTGTACCTGGTGCTTGTCACGTGTGTGTACTTAGTGCCTGTTGCTATTATTCTTTCTATTGACGTCTTGGGGCGTGAGATAGACGAGATTTATGTGTCTGTTAGAGATTTATGTGAGAGGGCAGGGGTGAGACCGGAGGTCATCTGGTTTGACATATGATCAGGAGATCCACCAGAACTGAGTCATGATTTTATTTAAATGGGAGTTTGACACGACCATACCTGATTGAATAGTTTTTCTGGTTCTAACTCCAGGTCTTGATGACACTTTTTGAGCTGTATTATTTGTTTTGGTATACAAAATGTACCATGTTTTATTAACTTGCTTTTTTGTTCCTTCTGCAAAATTTCAAATTATCCAACGTAAAGTACAACCTTTTCTGATGGTCCTAGAAATCTTAAAATTTTACCACTTATAGATCTTGGATAACAATGTATTGTATTTAAATTTCAGATCGATCGAATGTACCGTAATTAAATTAATTAGTTTATCTTTACTTAGAATCTGTATTTGTCTGCTTTTGTTGACATCCATGTGCCACCGGAGTTCACCCCGTGACCACATCCCCGTGGTATAGGGGTGTTCATAATATATGGCGGAAATCTATTAATTGAAATATTATATCTAAATTTATCTTTTGTAAAGGCAAATTCATTAAAAAATTAATAAAAGATACGAGTCGATACGTGAATATAGGTATATTAAGAATGATTGATCTTATCAGCTAATTTTTAATTCTTCGTTAATCTAAGACAGCTTATTGGACTTGCAAAATAAAAAACAATTTCGTAATTTTACTAAGCTAACAATTATGAGAATATAGTGATTTGACTGTTTTTATGCCTCAAAACTTTGTTCCGCTAAAATTTACTCTAAAAAAAGAACATTACGAAATGAGCTGTGACGTTTTTTTCGGTTTTAGAAATGAAGAACCCTATTTAAACGTTGGGCATGCGCTGCGTTTGGTATAAAAATAAAAGATTGATAATTTAGAAGGCAAAAGAGTGATCTATAAGTATAAGTGAGAGATCGAGAGAATACCTAATAAGCACCCTCCTCACGTTTTTGCTATATTTTACAATTAGACTAAAAAAAAATAATTTAAAAAGGGTTTAAAAAAAAAAAAAGTTTTTATAAGTGGACTAAAAAGAAGAAAATAATTTTAAAAAGTTCAAGTACTTTGATTTTATATCATGTTCTTTTCCTTTCATTTTTTGAACTGGCTCGATTTTTATTTAAATACACGTTTCATCAATTTTGGCTAAAATGTTGTTATAGATTTCGTTAGTTCTATTAATACTTAAATAATTTGCTCCAGTTGCTCACTAACAGCACTTACTTTGAAACACTCCATCATTCTTGTTTCTGTATGCTCTTTAGGCTGATTTTAGTGACTGAGGATATTTTGTCCCATTTACTTGTTGACGAGGAAAAAATTGTATAAATACACATGTATAATTCCAAAAGATGTCAAAACATCTGCATCAATGCTGTCCGCGTTCACCTAGCAAACGAAGATCAGTGCACAACACGGGATATACCGAGCCGGTGGATTCTTTTTTTGAAGCATGGCTTGAGCTCCATTGTACTTCCTGCCATGTTGACCCCATTATCGTAACCTCGGCCACGTACTTCCTAAAGTAATAAACGATTCTTAATTAATGCTGCTTTAATTTCCATGGCAATTCCTTCTCCTGTGGTTTCTGTCGTATTTATGAAACGAACGAACCTCTCTTTAATGGTATATTCTTTATCTGACAATTTCACACACCTAATAATTTCAGATAATTGGTCTCTATGAGTGCTATCAAATATTATACTATAACGAGCAATATACCCGTGCTATGCTACGGGGTGGGCACAATAAAAATAAATATATTTCGTTTTTGAGCCTCAAATTCCTATACAAATTTAGTGATGAGTTTAATAGCATCATGATATTTGTATATATCTAGTAATACATAAAAACCAATTTTTCATAATAATCACGATATTTGTATTAGAGACAATGTAATGTATGATGAATTTGAAAATTACCCATCCGTTTTTGTATTTTTGCTTTAATAACGCATACTTTTCTCTGTATACTCTACCAGAATAACGAATTTCTTTAACAGTTTTAAAACTCTAATGGGCAAGGTTTCATTTATTTTCAAATGAATCACAAAATGAAAGCAGTGTCTATCAAAGTGATTCCTTTGGATATAGGAAAAACCTCTCGAAAGACGCATCTTCCTTTTCATAGTCTAAGCATGAAAATAGTTCAAGACTAATATGATATTTTTTTGAGCCAGTTAAATTTTGTGAATATTAAGGCTTGGAAAACGTGAAAAATATGGTTTATTTGTTAAAAAGACATATTTTCTTTTCACATGTATAATAATAAAAAAAACAATGTTGCTTTTATTAAAAAATACACAGATATTGATCTTCTAATAAATTTTATATCATTCGTAATGGCTTCCGCTCTTTTAAAAAAAAATAATAGTAACAATTCACTAAATTATGGGATACTTGTACGTTTAAGAGAATCGGATTGTTTATCTTTGTATTTACATATAAGCTTTTTTGTTATTATTATTATTATTGCGGATTTTTTTGGCTTATAAAATGACTTATTTTTATTGTCTTTATATAAAACATTTTACTATGTAGGGATTTGATTTTAAAACAGAATGGTTTTAAATAACAACTTTAAAAAAAAGTTAGGTTATAGAGTAAAGAAAACTGCCATTTAGTAAACCACATGATACGTCCTTGACATAAAAAAGTCATTCTTTATACGAATGTGTATTCCTGATGTATAATATTGATCTAAAAAAATTTCAAAACAGCTTGTCTTAAAATGAGTTGTTTATAGTGAGCTTTTTTAACCGAACACCCACGTTCTGATGCAAGTTCCTATATATAAGTCGTAATACCCGTGATATTTCTTTACACTGGATATATTTACATTTTAAAGAACAGTAGCCTATAGTTTTTACACGAAGCGTTTGCGATGCAACCGCATTGTGCTAGAAATTCACCCAAATTTTTTAATAGATGTTTCTTCATTCGTTACCTGCATAAATACCTGTTCTTAGGATTGCATTTTTTATGGGAAAAGCTGTTCTGAAACATTCGTTCTATTTCCAGACTAAGCATGACCTTACTCAAATGAATAGGATATTATTTAAACTTTTAATATTAATTATGTGAATATTAATGCCGAAAATAGGTAAATATGGAGTTTATTTGTCTTACAAAAACACTTTGAATCGTAAGGTTTGTGCTTAAAATTTGCCCTGCTAGTTTAGTT
>MUZC01000341.1:448850-477951 GCA_002072015.1 Radix auricularia | reverse complement strand
TATCAAAAAAGGACAAGTTAGTTGGTCTTTAAAAAAAAGGTTGGCGCCGTAGGCGCTCAAAAAACGGGGGCGCCGCAGGCGCCACGGCGCCTGGCACAATCTAGTTATATAATAGATATTTAGCTTCTTGTTGTTTTGTTGTTTTTAAATTTCACGTTTTACTTTCGCTGATTATAAATTAATTTTCGATTTTCGGCGACAAATAGATTATAGCTAGTTTGATTTTTAATATGCGATTCAAGGGAATTTTAAAAACCCATATCAAACTGACTCACAAATTTTATCAGATTCAAAAATATACCTCCATCTTGTTCGTGTCCATGAAGAGCTAAGTTGTCTTCAGCACAAAACAATGCACATTTTAATATTATAGTCAATTTATGTCGCCATTTCAAAATTTCGCTTTTCAGTGCTACTTGTGTAAAGTCGTCGATTAGTCCAAAACCTTTCCAAACCATTTTTCTAATAATTTCCATTTCTTAATATTGTTTAAATGTGTCGCCAAGAATTTTCGAGATTTTGAATTTGTGGGCTTACATGTTTTCAGTCCACAAATCCATCGGACTGACAAAATGAAATATTATGTACACCAGATTTAGCAGCGTCCTTTTAAAATGGCGCAGGCGGGCGCCCTTGGCAACTGCCCCAATGCCAAGTCGTTGTGACACGACTCACTGAAGGTATCTTTACTTATTTTGACTGAGCGCATGTCAATAAAATTGGCTTCCCTACAAAGCGTTCATGTTTTGCAATATTAAATTGCATGTTTTTACATCATACTTGTACGTTCTGTTTAAGATATTCAATTATATTTATTCATAGGTCATCTCAAAATGTTTAGAAAACGGATACACTTTAATAAATTTGAATTCGTTTAGCTTCTTCAACTTTGGCCCATTCCTTGCCATGTAACAAGTAATATGAGTAGTTCAAACAACTGTAACGACCAGTGGCATCACTAAGGGTTGCGGACCGCACCGGCTGACACCATCACAAGGGGTGACACCATCACAAGGGGTGACACCATCACAAGGGCTGACACCATCACAAGTGGGTGACATCAACATGTCAAATTCTGTATTTTCCTGTTGTTCGGCACTGGCAGACTTGTAGGAGGTCAAGAGCTACAATCCTTGGTGACACCAATTCTATTTTGACGCCTCTGCAGTGGCATAGCTAGGGATTTGGGGGCCCCGGGGGCTTGGCCTCTTTTGGGGACCCGGGGGCTTGGACTCTTTTGTAGCCCCATCATTTTGACCGATGGCGTAATATATGACATTTAATGTAAAATATTTTCTTTTCAGACATTCATTAGGTGGACCCCCTCCCATAACTACACCACTGTGCCTCTGGAAACGTTATAAATTGGGTAAAAAATATGTATATCATTTCCATAGCGATATATGAAAATTTTAAGAACAGGCCAAAACACTTACTAAATTTAAATAGGATAATTTTATAGACTAAAACACTTACTAAAGCTAAATAGTAAAATTTGATTGTGATAAATGATTAATGAAGTTATATTTAGTCGCGTGCCAGCTGATGGGACTCTACGTGCCGACTGTGGCACGCGTGCCATAGGTTCGACATCACTGGCTCAGAGAACGCTTTTCCTGAAAAATTCCCTCTACCTCCCCCACTCCGTCAGATAGAGCAGGGGTGGAAACACCATGCCTAGCGAGCAAGATGTGGCTCTATTGATGATGGCTGCAACTGGCTCTCAGACAAAGAGTTTCGTTTCCGACAGTTGCATGACAGTCTTATCGCTAAGTCGGGACGCGTGATGTGCACTCCTCGCGCCGAACAAGAGGGGGGGAGAGACAATTGCCCCAATAGCCCCAAGTGATTTACAGGACAAGTGACCGCCCCTTAGATTATCTACCTGAGAAAACTGTTTTTGGAAAAAGAGGGGTGGGGTTGTCAAATGTAACGGGATCCAAGATTCTTCAGTAATTGTTGAATTACACGGGGGAAATGTTACATAAAACTTTACTTTAAAAGAAATTAAAAACTACGTAAAATTTGGCAAAATAAATGTACTTTATGTATCCAAGTCCCAAGAGTGCCATTTTTTCATGGGTTTCAGAATCACGATGAAACTAAACAGCCATTTACGACCATATTATTTGATCTGGCCATCAACATTAATTTCACAAAACCCACTAATTCCCATTAAAACATAAGAGTGAATAACGCTCTTTATGTGCACCCCTTTGGTAACTGAGAGACTAAAACTGAAGTCTATTTTTAAAAAAAAACTATTTTTGTCATTATTCCGCATACGTTTCTAAACGGCTTGGTGGATCTTTAAAAAATCCGGCACACAAAGTTTTCATTATCAGTGCAGGAAATGAATACTTTGGCGTTCAGAATTTACAAAAAAAAAATAACGTCTCAACGGTTTATAGGATTCCACCTTGAGTTTGATCCCTCTGAGGAACGAAGGGGATCAAATTAGGCTTTGAGATTCCACCTGATCGTGGGAACGTTTGGGGGAAAGGGGTCCTAACCGAAAATAGAATGTTTATGACATAAATGTAATTGTAATGTGTTTTAAATGGGAATCTTTGTTTGTTTTTTTATTAAGAATTAGACCTAACAACTCTTAGCTTTTTTCCTTCTCATTTTTTATATTGTTTAAATTACTCTCTTTTTATTTATTTTATTTTAATTATTTTTTTTAAACGTTAGGTTACAAAACTGCATGCCATCCTGGTCCAGTGATGTCGAACCCTTTTGGGGCCGCGAGCTAAATTAAACCAAAGCCCACTTATTTAAATAAAATCGCGTGCCGGCTGATGAGACTCTGCGTGCCATATGTTCGCCACCACTGTTCCAGGATGATATCCCTTGCATGTAACTTTATTCACTTCATTGGCTACCTATACAAGACCTATCTTACTGAACTTCTCTCTGTTTACTCAATCCACTCGTCACCTGCGCTCGTCTGCAGACACACGAATTCTTTTTTGCGCTACTAAACAATAGAATTCTTTACCATTACAGATCCGCAGTATTCCAACGACTAAGACTTTCAAGACTGCACTAAACACACATCTCTTCTGACTTTACTTACACAATTAATGAAACAACATTTCTTCTACGCACGGCAATCCCAAATTATTATTATTTTTTTTAGTTATGTCTAAAATATATAAAGGATACATAATATTTATTTAAGGAAAAAAACACAACTTCTACTGTCTTCCTGCTAAATTTCAGCTCGATTTGATCACGGGAAAATCTTATAAAAACATGTTTAAAATAGTGCGCACCGCGAGACAGATTAGCGATTAATAGCATTTACATTTACAGAGCGAGAATATATTTTATAAAAGTATCGTCAATATAAGATCTAGATCTAATACGCACCACGACACTCACGAACAAAAATTAACATAAGAAATGTAGATAATCTAAAAATTTATTAATTTAGTTACAGTACATTTGATCGTTCTGAAATTTTGAAACATCATTTTTATCATCGGTACGAGTCTGCCTCCAAAATTTCATCTCGCCAGCATACGAGGAAGTGACCGATCCGAAGTTTTTTTTTTCGGCAAGCAGACGCCCCAAGTTAATATAAAGGATGTTTAAAATATTTCAATTATGATAACTATGTCTTTTTTTAAATATCTGAACAGATTTTGATAAAGCAAAGTTCCGCCATTAGCGGTCTAACATCGTTATCCCCCATTAGCTAGAAAAACCACTTTTGCCGTCACTGCACACTACCTGCACCATTGTTTACATGAAGATATAGACAATGTCTATATAACCACCCCGTAAAACTCACTTTAGGAAGCAACTTCGAGTTAAAGCTCTAACTGTCGTGGACAAGCAATCTACCAGCCAACAAGGTTCCTCAAATATTACATTTATTTAAATTTAAAGGCATTTAACTCAATCAATTTAAAAAAAATAACTTCATTGTTTCGTTAGTTCCCCTAGACTTTGTTTTCAAGCCACAACAAGGATTACATGTTAATTCCTGTACGTCCTTTTATTATTGGCCTCTTCGACATTTGAGTGCCCATGTCAAATGATGAGAAACACTGGTTGTTAAGGCGCACCCTGGTGCCCGTGAGTTGCTACGGGTAATTAATGATGGTTTAATGTGACTCGGTTACTAGAAGGCGATAAGAGTGTGACTTTTAAGTCTGATTGGAAGGAGGGTATTAATGTTAGTCAAATTTGAGATAATTTTTGCTACTATAGAGTTGAGACTCTGTAAAAAGTTAATCCAACAGTTGATTGAACAACAGCTTCAGTAGCTAGAAACTTTTTTCACATCGGCACTCAGACTACGTTCAGGGTTTGATAACAATAACAGACTTCTGACACCAGTCTCTATAATACGGTGGACTACTCTTAGTGACAGTTGGCCCAATGCTATAATTTAATGGAGTTAGTGGTAGAGTTAAGGGTGGTACCATCAGAAGGTACCGCGGACACATATTTCGCTAGTTTATAAAATAGCAAAGACAATAATTTAAACGTCACCTCTGCCCCCCTCCCCCACCCATACACACAATTTTTCCTCTGTGCTGTCAAAGTAATGATCTTTTTCGTACCATTGTATACTGGGTGTAGCTTAGGTTCATACACAAGTGTGTAAGTGTGGTGTGGGGGGGGGGTGTCTATTTGTTATGCTGACTGTACGTGCCAATGGGCACCTGCCCTGTGTCACAAGGTTGTATTCAATGTCCGGCTGACGAAACAACACACAGGTTGTCACCAGCCCTCGTGACGTCATGAATCAGTCAGCGTCGCCTTTAACCTTGCTCCTACAATTCAGTTCACTGTATCTGACATAGTAACCTACCATTGGTACCCGTATGTGTTGCCTACAATATGTTTATATTTGCCCCTCACCACACTCACACATTTTTCTTTTTTTTTGTGTAGAAACTAGGAATACCTTGTAAGCCTTGTTCAAGACAAAATGTAAACACGCTCATTTAATTTGAAGAGTACGAAGAAAGAAAATCTCACGTCAAATTTAAACTCACTTATTAAATTAACTTGAGACTATCAACACAGACATGAAACGAAAACGTGATATAATCTAGAATCAGTAATAAAACACCTTTATATTTTTTAAAATCTTAGATGCATGTATAAGTTTAAACATTTGAAGAAAAAAAAGTATCGGTTTTACATGGTCATTATAAAAGTTGAATTTCTCAGTTCTGGTTTAAAATTGAGATTATGTGGGTTTTGGTGAGAATTGTGATTGGGGGGGGGGGGGTCTTGTACTTGTCCTTCATTTAATAGAATGTGTCTGGGGGAAAATGGGGACAGGGTGAGAGGATGGTTGATTAATTATTCGTCTGCTGTCTGCTTGAATGCCTCTGTGACCTTAAAAGTCTTTCTGCTATTAAATTGCTATTCTGTGTGCTAGCATTTTAACACTAATAAGTGTGTTTGAAAATTAACACTAGGTGTGCTTGAGATGAGTATACACTAAACGTGCTTGAAGTTAAGTACTATGTGCGCTCGAAGTTTGACGCAAATTGTGCTAAATTGTTAAACACACAGTGGTAAACCATAAGAAGGTTTGAAGTTAAACACTAAGTGGGTTTGAAGATAAACACTAAGTGGATTTAAAGTTTAACACTAAGTGGGTTTAAAGTTAAAACCTAAGTGGGTTTGAAGATAAACACTAAGTGGGTTTAAAGTTTAACACTAAGTGGGTTTAAAGTTAAAACCTAAGTGGGTTTGAAATTAAACACTAAGTTGTGCCTGTTCCTTGGCATATGAAATGTTGGTCAAGAAACTCAATATAAATTAGGCTAAAAGTAAAATAGATAAATACAATGAGAATTAATTATTAACGTCAGCATTTTATTTCTTAAACTGTAACATTAAAATCTCTAATAGACAATTACGCTATGTGTTTTGATGGGGGTGGGGGAGAAGGCCCGTCTGTGTCACTCTTGAAAAATCACAAGTTCTTGGAAAGTTTCCACTTCCTCATTGGGATTGGAATTTCCCTATTCAGGTTGTTTCACACCCCCTCCCCCCACTCATGGTTCCTCCATGTGTTGACAATGTAAATGTTGTATTGGAGTAACCCTTTCTAGTTTCTCTTCACTTAAAATTAGACTTCACCTAATGATTTAAAAAAGAAACGTTTGAATATAATATAAACATTTCCCATGCATATTATTATTGTTATTATATTAAGCAATTCCCCATTATTTAGAACTGACATTATACTGTTTGATATCTAAGATTTATATTTGGTCTAACTTAAATATTTAAAATCGGTAAAATCAGCAATGTCATAACTAAAAACAGCTATATTTGGGGAGACATTAACAGCGTATAGAGATTTTTTTAACACGTCACCTACGAAAACGGAGATAATTTTCTTCTATAATAGTCTATATAAAAATAAATTCAGTTAATAATACAATATAACATACATCAGTCGTCACATTTTTTTTCATTTTAAAATGACAAAATATAAACACAAACAATCGATTACGTCAGCAATGCCAAATTATCAGACGCAATGACTCAATCGATAACATCAATTGGCACCACAGCGTTCGTACACTTATTGCTTGAAGAGTGCCAATACTATTTACTGTTACTAAATATACTTTATTGTCGTCGCTATGCTGTGCTATTCTGTGTGGTTATTGGTTATCCTATATTCCACTAATTAACTAATTGAATTGTTATTTGGTGGATGTCTATTTTTAAATCTTAGTCCTTAGGTTTCAATTTCCGTAACATAGGTAGCAGAATATTCATTTATAAATTTATTCCCCGTTATTGTTATTATCATCAATTTTTCTCTTTTTAGACAGGCGTCGTTTGCACATTTTGCGCTCGGGGAACATACTAATACTGTACAATCGGCGCCCACTTCCCTATTTATTAACCTTGTTCACACATAGTGTAACTTTGAAACACTCAATTTGGTGCCTTTATCTAAAAATAAAACACGGTGACCCATCAAAACGGCCCCAGACAAATCGGCCGTGGTCAAAACGGCCCAAGACAAATTGTTCACATTTTTTTTTTTTACAAAAAATTAAGTATTTTTTACATTTTAAGTTAATTTAACATTTGTTCAACTTATTCACCTTTGAAGAAAGTTGTCAAATTGTAAAATTATTTCTTGTAACGTTATTTTTATGATATTATTTCTTCTCAACAAACAATTGTCTATTGTGACTTGCTACCATATAGTTTAATTATTATTATTTTGTTTCTTGTGATATTATTATTATTGTTTTTGTTTTTTTTTTTTGTGAACTAAAACTGATACTGAATCGGTGAGTAAAAATAATAATATAAAATCTTATTCCATTAACATGTAATAGTCCAGGGCCGATTTGTCTGAGGCCGTTTTGTCGGTGAACCATAAACTACACTTTTTTTTCATTTATAAAAACTGCTGTCCTAACTGTCGGAACCGTCTTGATAATAAGTATTAGCCTAACGAGTTATCTATGTTAATTTAGTGATTTCGTGTGCTCCATCCTCGATGGAAGACTTATTAGCACCTTAAAACGAAATATAGATCTACTATAGATTTAGAATTATGAAAAAAATATGATGGTGTACATGATTGCACTAAAAGATTTTATTTTAATGAAAAAAAAAAAAAAATTAAAAAATCTCGGTTTGTATGAACCGGTTCTCTTGAGAAATTTTTAAAAAAAATGAATTTCCCTGCCGAACTGTTGAACTCTGTTCGTCAGTAACAGCAATTATGATTTGTTTTGTCCCATTCTTTGAGGTAATTATATAATAACGTTTAATATAATAACATGTAGAGAAACCCAATATCTTTAAGATGGTAGGTTGAAAATGGGCAGAGTATTGGAGGGGGTATCTCTGTAGCATATTTTAAGTACATAACTCTAGAAATTTCGCAGTGCATGTTGTTGTTCATCGTTAACGATGGTAAAGAGAACGGATATTTCCTACGCAAATGACCCCAGCCTATTATTAGTAACAGCAACGTCATAGTGTGTAAATATAGAAAACCTATTTACGCATGGGGATCGCTCGCGCCTCTTCTCGAAACTAACTAAATATAGCTCTTTGAAGCTGACTGACTCACCGGATTTAATTTCACTAAAAAAAAAAAAAGAAAAAACTTAGATTTTAAAATATTTTTATAATAAGTTTGACGCAAAATAAAATGTACTAAGAAGCAAACAATCGTTTACATTTTATTAATTGGAATAATTCAATCAATTCCCCCACCTCTGAAACGTACAAAATTGGTTTCATTAGTTTCATGAATGCAGCATTCGTTTCTGGAGACAAATTGATATAGAAAATGAAAGAAATACCACCCAAAGAAACTGGCAAGTCGGATATGAGCATGTTCCTTTCAT
Source organism: Radix auricularia (assembly GCA_002072015.1). Taxonomy (NCBI): domain Eukaryota; kingdom Metazoa; phylum Mollusca; class Gastropoda; family Lymnaeidae; genus Radix; species Radix auricularia. Next base: position 469,582 of record MUZC01000341.1, on the reverse strand, counting down.
CGTTCTATCAGATGAACCACTGTTTGGATATTATCATATCTTTTACAGAAGCTCCATATAAACATATTATAGCTATCAAACTTTCGAGACAGTCTACCTCTGCCTCAAATATACCTATACTTATACACTAAATCTTTTAAACTTTTAGGTCCTTTTCCATTGCGGCGGTCCAAGCCATTGAGACTCGTAAGATTTCCCGGGGTGATGCCGAAGTGATAGTACTGATACTGATAGCGAGTCGAACTCGAAATAGGGAAAATTCCAGACCATCCCTTGGGAGGTGAACTTAGTGGGAGGCGTTTTCGACCTAGTGTCCTGGACGCCCACGTGGCCGCTTCTAGAAGCGACCGCTCCGGCTTCTCAGCTTTTACGCCCCTTAGGGTGCCAGAGCTGAGCAGGCTCGGGACCACTAACTTTCTTCCACATGTAGTAGTAGTTCCTTTTACCCAAATAAATTGTCATAGTTTCCATCATAAACCTGACATTTGGGATAAAGCACTTGAAAAGATCGACCGGCAAAATTTCGAACTGGTAACAATATCTCTTTACTAGGCCGTTACCCATTGCCATTATATTTATATAATACAATCTTATCACTTACGTTCAACAACTTAACAAGTAGATGATAGACATATGATTTCTTCATATTATTGATCGATCCAAACACATTTAGTTTTAAAATTAATTTGTTCGCCCAAGACTTCTTGCAGACAAGTCAAGTTTGTTGCAGGTTCCCAATATCCGTTAACATTTCCTTGCTACAAATATTTACTTTGTAAATACTATTTAAATAGTCTTCAAAGTAACCAAGTTTTACCAAGTCTGAATTTCAATTGAAAAGGACGATTTAATATATAATATCATTATATTACATGTAATAACATGCAAATGGTAACTTCTTTTTTACTTTTATAAAGTGTATTAATAAGATATTGTTTTCTGCTTCTTTAAATTTTACAAAATTTACTACAACTGGATTATATTTTCAAGACATTGACACTTGGTGTACGTACCATCCTGACACAGCTCAGATACCAGTATCCGACAAAAAAAAAAGAACTAAGAAACAGTCCAGTTACATGGAATTAAGAACGTTTATTGCATAATTGCTTGCTTCTTAGTACATAGACTTGAATGTGATTACAAGATATGTAGTACAGGAAAGTTCATCCAACCAATAAATAAGACTAGGGTTCACCATTCATAGCTCTTTCTTTTCAATTTAAAGTCTGATAATGCTGCCTGTCTGTAGCATCCTTCACTGATATACATCAACAAGAATTAAGCAAACACCAGGCACAAAATGGTCAGTTTGTAACCAGTCTAGTAAACCAAGCCAAATGTCGGGTAAGAATGTAACCAGTAAGTAAAGTTCAGTTGGGTGTATATTTAAATTTGCAGACAACTTATTTCAGCCGCCCTACATTTGAAAATGAAACTATTCTATATGTAGGCATATGATTCTAATGACCTTACAGTGCCACTAAACAAAGGTTTATCGGAAGAGGCTCTTTTAGACAACACAGTTTTACACTGTGTCTCCTGCCTAACCCACTCATAACAACCGGTTTTTTAAAGGCAAGGAGGGAATTTTGATTAAAAAGTAAATACCCGGTAATGAAAAGCTATTTACTATACAGACATTTAATAAAAACATAAACACAATTCTTGAGCAAGTTAACTGTATTCATGATGTCAAGTCTAAATTAGGAACACTATCTAAGTGATGAAACACTGCTGTGGAGTTGCTGCAGACTATAACAATTTGAAGTAACAAGGAATATTTGGGGGTAGATACAAAATATCTTACCTCTAAATGCCTTTTGTTACAGTCCCCAATACTTTGCAGAGCTACTGTGAAAAAACCATAAACAAATAGGGACTAAAGAGAACACAAGTTAACTGATTCTAAGACTAACGGATCCTCGAACTCTGGAGTGAGAAAATCAGATGTATATTATCCCAAAAGCCAAAAGAAGACAAATACTTTTCATTGAAATACCAAGTATAAATTAAATAAAATTGTTATTTAATTTTGCATTGTTTGGGTCAGTTTCTTTTCTAACCAAAAAAGATAAGTAGAAAATGCTTAATATTTTCAAAGCTGTACAAATACCAGAGTCAGAATTAATCAGAATCCTGATTTGTTTTAGAAATGTTGCACTAACACAACAACCTGCCATATGAATCATATGAAGGTTCACCATAATTAAACAGCAGCCATTCAGGAAGCATACAATAACAGAATTATAAATTCAAACACTCGTAGAGTCATAGAGCTTTTGGACAATAAATGTACAAAAATGAAAGACCGGAAATCCAATTCACATGGGAAGTAACATTATTTCAAAGCAAAGTAAAGCCACAGGCTTCAAATAAGATTAATAAAAAGAACAGTAAAATTGAGAGCTTAGTTTGACTTCATACGCGGTTTGCCAGACACCCATGGAATGATGATTCTTACAAACCTTTAACTTTAATAGAATAAAAGAAATGAACCTGATTATACAATTTTATACAATTTTCATTTTGATTAGAGGGGGAAAAAAGCAGAATTTTATGAGCTATTAAATCTATTAAAAAAAACAACAACAACAACCAAATCCATTGATTAATATATCACAATACAGAAAAAGAAAACAACAAACAAACAACAACACCCAAAAACAAAAAAATTAGTCAGGAACCATCACCTTATTAATGAGACTGAGACAAAATCATTACAATTAAAAATGTATCTAGGAATTAAAATCTACAAATTACTTTCAATTTCAATGACTGACACCAGTATGGAATGTGAAACTGAAAGATAAACCAGCACATGATTAATACCATGGGATGTATTTACACACCACAATTTGATTACAGTATCTTCACACTCTTATATCTTAGATATACAGACGCTCCTTCTATGCAGAAGATAATTGCGTCCACAGACCATGAGAGATGATCTGTTGGCAAGTGATGCAGCGGTCACAGGCCACGGCTATAGGGGTTCCACGCATTACCCCAGCCGCCTAACTATTGTCTAGTTAGATACCCATTCAGAGCTGGGTGACTCGGGGACTCCTCAGGCCCCGGGAACGAATACTCACCTTCGTGTGGATTCGAACTCGTGACCACCAGTACAGCAGTCGAGCGCGCTACCCCTCGACCACTGCGTCCCACAGTAATAAGCACAAAACATGTGATCAATATTGTTTTTAAAATGTAACTTCTTTCTTGGGCGATATCATTTTGGCAAGTCATGAAAAATAAACAAATCTACAAATTACATGTAACACAAAAGCTATGAAGAAAATAAATAAATCCCCATAAAACATTATGCATCCTGAATACAAATATAAGCATTATGTTTTTAGAAAGAGTCCTAATTAAAACAGTAATATAAAAAAAAATATATATATTTAAAAAAAAAAAAAAGAAAGAAACATCAGTGCTGTCTCAAAATTTATTGCATGATGCATTTTCTTTCTTAACTTTTAGACAAGATAATTCTAAGCTAAAAATGTGCTCTTAAATGAAATACTGGTGTTTAAAATACATACAACACATTTGCCTAACCAGCCCAAATGAAAGCATTCACTAAACAAATTTTCTGGTATAGTTGGCTGGTTTTATTATTTTAAATGTTGTTAATTATATTCTTATGAATAATTTATGAGCAGGCAGCTACAGCAGAGAAAAAATATTAGTTGGAGGTACTGTTTTATGAATAATTAAGTGAATCCTTAAATGAAACAAGAATTACTGTACATACTTGCATACAAGTGTAAGACAAATTTTAAAAAAAAAAGAAAATTAAAAACAAGGATTAAATTAGGAAAGATGGAATTATAGGTTTTTAAAAACCCGTGAAACTATTTTGCATCGATCACATCATATAAAAATAGACACCATAGACACCCAGTCAAGCATGGTTAAAAACATCATTACTTATAAGTGCACTCAATCCACAAAATGTACAATTAATATTAAGTAATTGTGTAAACTGTACCACTAATATATGCAGTAATGCTTATCTTATGGGTGGGTCCCTTTCGTATTCTCATTCTGACATTTTTGCTCTGATCTTACAAATTAGATATTTTGAGGTTAAAGAGAATATCCGTAAGACAACACCTGTTATGGTTCGATGTAGAATAACTGTATAATCACAATGATCCAGGAAGGTTTAGTAATCCTATTCTATCTAGCGTAATTACTAGAGGCTTTACATGTGAGTCATTGTCAATTATACCACCAACATCTCATCTAGCCCCTAAAGTCTGCTGTCTTAATTGTGAAAATTTGCAAAATAGTTTCAAAAGATAATTCTCTAATTCTTTGGATATACACACATTTACTATAAAATAAGAGAGAACAAAAATCATCAAATAAAATTTGAGCCTATTTGCAAGTATGTACAGCACCTTAAAGAATAATAAGACTAGATATGGTGATTTGCGTTCACAGAAAAGTAATATTCAGGATATTAATTATTGTTAAGCTATCTTTTCTGAGAATCTATGAGAAGTTGTGCATTGCGTTCCATTATCTTGGCTCGGTGTTGATGATCCAAGACAGGGGAGATAACTTTCAAAGCCTCTTGTATACGTCTATCAAATCGATCTCTATCTAGAGCATAAAGCTGCCATGTACCACAACGGTCTTCCGTTCCTACAACATGGACTGTTAAAAGATCTGGTTCCGCAGCAAAATGAACCTGATTGAATAAAACACAATGGAGTCAAAATAGTAAAAACAATTAGCAGTATAATTATTGTTATTTGTGTGCGATTGCACTACAAAAATAATCTCACCAATATTTATTAATCCCACGCAGATATACTCACACAATTTAACGGGTAAATATTTATTTAAAAAAAAAAAAACATACATTATGGTACTTCATTACATGCATGTTTTTTTATACATAAATATATTTTATTTAAAAATTGGCTAATCAGTATTATTTTTATAGCAAATATTTACCAATGCCAGACTTTGTTAACTTTACAATGTGAATGGCATTGTCAGTTAAACTGTTCCAATATTTGAGTTCTACACTGTGTGTCAATCATAAAATAAAATATTAAATCCAACAACAACAAAAAAATGAATAATAAAGTTATATAGCTCACCTTTATACTAGGATCATCTATCTGATCTTTGCAAACTGACTGGCAGCTTCGGAAACCAGCACTTGGATAATTTAAATTCCACTTGGCATTGATTTCTGTGATAAATGATGAGCAAGGAAGTTCGGCACTATCAACATGATCGTGTTCCAAATTAGCTGATTTTGAGTTACTAGGAAACAAACGATCAAAACACAATCCAGGTGAGAGTTGAAAAAAGCATGAAGAAGAAAGTGATGGATCACAGACATCAAATAATTCCTGAGTACTTTCATCCTCTGAGAAGCTGAAATTGATTACACACAAGCCATTCTTTCCCTTGTCAGCATTAGGTGAAAGAAGTGGAGTACTGGACACTGAACTTCCCTCATCTGATAAAATACTTTTAAGACTAGGAATACTTGTCTGTTTGAAAATAGTATCTAAACTTAATGTTACATTGAAGACTGCATCATCATTAGGAGATGTGTCAACCTTTGAACTCTCTACAGGTGACCAATCACAGCCATCAAATTCAATATCTGACTCATCTGAATCAGACTCTAAAGTAAAAACAACACAAGAATCTATTTCTGAATGTTTGGTGAGATCTTTAACAGGCGTTGAAGCTCTGGGAGATTTGAATTGACAACCTTGTGAATTAGGAGATTCATCTGATGTAAAGACTATATCAAAAGAACTTGATCTGTCAAGGCAGCCATCACTCTCACTTAAGTCTGAAATTTCATACTTCGGTGAAGATCTACAAGCATTTTTTTGTTTCTGTCTTTGCCTTTTCTTTTGTTTCTTTGATGATGGACGACCCTTTTTTACAATTTTTCTAGGTGTATTTAACACAGAAGGTAAGAAATTCTCTCCACTGTGACTAATTTTATTACTATTAGATGCAATGTCTATGGATATATTATTTTTGTTTGGTGAATCATTGTCTTGTTCACTTGTAAGACACTTAGTAGAAGGAGATGATTTACTAGTATGTTCTTCAATAGAATTTACTTGCTCAGGTCTCTGTTTTTGTGACTTGAAAGAATCCATACTTTCAGATTCTGTTAAACTATGGGATGGTGCCAAAGAACTATTTGAAATCATCGTGTCACTGGAAGGATTAACACTATTATGAGATAATTGTACACCAACTGTGTTCTCTGAGGTTGCAGCTTGTGACACATGAGTAGCAGGCTTGCATAAGTAGGATGTCCATATATTATCTTTAGAGGAATCTATTATAGATGCCATTTTTTCTAAAAGAATGCTATTTCCAAACATGTATGCACTGTTGTTGGGGTCCTTAGGCTGGATGTAGTCTAAACTAATTGAATGATCTTTCACTTTAGGGAAGCTGTTGCTTTTTGAAAGGCTATGAAAAGCTTTACTGGTGGGCCAACTATCCACAGGTGATTGGAAGGGTTGGCTTTTAGAATTATGAACTGGACCAGTGTATGGCATGCTGAAATTACGCTGGAAAACTGGTGACACAAAATTTTTATTAAATGACATCTTTGGAGCTACAAATGACCCCAAACTTCTCGATTTAGTTTTGACTTTAGTTTTTGCATCACCCAAATTTGAATCCTTGTGATGATTAACAGATGAGATTTCACCTGTACTATCAAGACGAAGAAGTGCAGGCATTATTCTGGGATTTGATACCAATGGAGCTGTAATTGAATGTCCTTTACTATCAGTTGTTTGGGTCAAATTAGTTTGAGCTAGGTGTAGCTTAAGTTGTTCCTGATGGTCATATTTAGTTTCATAACCATTCATTAAAATCGGAGGGTAATCACTTCCATTACTGCTTGCCTGTGTACGCCATGGCCACAGTCCAAATAAGGCCTTCATTAATTTTAATAATGCTGCAAAATAATAGAAAATAAATATTTGAAAAATCTTCTGAACTGGTAAAAATTTCTAACATTCCTTTCTTTGTTATTCCTAATTATATTTTACATATTTTATACAGTGCCAAATAGTTGAACTGTGATTTAAAAAATTGAGGACATATTTAAATGATTTGTGGAGCATATTCAGGTCACAAAATGATGCTGAATATTTCATTTGTGGGCTATAAACTCATTATTATATTATTATGCTATAACTATACTATAGAATCGTTATGCATATAACTAAATACATGAACATGACATTCATCTCTGTAAGTCTTTAGAGGTTGAGCTTAATGCTCTTAGGACCTGGCTAAATTTATCACAGGCAAGACTCATCAAGCAAGCATCCCCAATAAGATATTTTTACATAGGTATTGGGATTTCTCAATCCATGAATATAATAGGGTATTAAATAAAATATAAGGCTAAGGCTATTGATACTCAACTATCAATAGCTGATTGGTACTCTATTTTTGTGCTCATTTTCATATTTGTAAAGCTGATATTTTTAGCTTGCATCTAATGTATAAAGGTTAAAATAAAATATCCACTGGTTTCTTGCTCATGCTTTGTCAGTACTAAGGGATCAGCCTTGCTGGCTTAGTCCCAGGTAAAAAAGATCAAGAATAAACTTAAAAACGACTGTTATCCTAACTCCCAGAATTGCAGGATGCTACTGACACAGGAAGTTGGAGAATTAGTGATGAGTGAGTGAGGGCTTTGCCTTCTATTAATAATCGTATAGTATAGATTTTCCTTATCTCTGAGTAAATATTTAATTTAGATACTTTGAGATCCTTAATTTAATTAATTAACAGTCAGATAAATAAAAATAATACTCCTGAAAATACTCCATGATACCTAATTTAATTAAGGTCTTAGGTAACCTTAACCTCATAATTAAAATTATTTTTAGGGCATCGAATTTGAAACTGAAATTGATATCCTAACTGTAACTGAGTTTGAAAAGACAAGTGCAACAACAAAAAAAATCCCAATCCGAAACTCAAACCCTACACTACTACACAATCCTACACACTACCATGAAACCAGAAACGCTTGAAGAAAACAATACACTTTTAAAACGTTATATCAGAAGCTATTAAGTTGGGTACCAATGTTAAATTCAATAGTAAAAGTAAGACACTCACACTTTCACTTCAATAAAAAATTAGTGTAGTCTAGTGATTAAGTGATAGTAACACAGATTCCTGTGAATGTGATACATTTTTAATTTACGAAGTGTCTGCTGCTACTACAAAGTAAAGGCAGACAACTCACCGAGACTTGGCTAGTGGCTAGTGCTACAACTGCAACATATTAACACTAGAAACATCCCTGTGAGTTGTCAGCTGTTACGACTGGTCGTAAATATATGCTGTATTACTTTAATACTAAACAATAGTACTCATAATCAAATTATATGATTACTATGTAAGCTTATTAATGAATTTTAAAGGTTTAAAAAAAAAACTTGATTGGTGTCAACTTAATGAAGTTAATGACAAACATTTTATAATTTTAAAACATTGATATTTGACCATTACTCTGTTGGTAAATCCGGTAGTGGGATCGAATCCCGCTCCCGTCCAGTTTTAAAAAGCTTTTTTTGTGTGTGTGTGTTTTTGTTTGTTTGTTACACCAATCACAATTCAATGAATGCCAGGTGACTGTAATTATTTGTTCTTATTATTCTGATAATGATAAGCAGATACGTTGATTAAATCATAGGGGTCTACCGATGTGCATTTTCGTCGGTTTTACCGAACTTTTTTTGCCGAAACTAAGTTTCTAATACTGAGAATAATAATACTATAAAAAATACTAATACTAATAATATCAGTAATACTGATATGTTTACAAGTTCCAGATCATGATCTACATAGACATACATTAAGACATAATATGAATATGACACATGACCACGACAAAACGAACTGTCCTTTTTAAAAATGTACCAAAAAAATTAATAACTCCTTTTAGTAGTTTTAAACTTTCGGCTTTGACTTACAACTGAAGTTGCATATGTCGTAATGCTAGCAACTTCCCGTCAAATCATCTAGTGTTACGTCATGTCATAGCAGCAGTTTCCTGATTCCTGGCTAGCGCTATGACATGTAACAGTAACAGTGAACAGTAGTAGTAGCGCTAGCAACATCCTTTACTTTAAATATTTATACTATACTACTATACATATTAAAACTTAATTAAGATCTTACATTACTAATTACAATAGGGGATACTTATCTTATGGGAAAATAATTTAATATAAGTGAGTATGAGTAATAGTAATAGGAATAGGCCTAAACCTCAGCCTAGCTTTTAAGTCATTTAAAAGACTAATACTAAAAATTCAAAGTAAATGATAAAATGCAAAGGCAGGGAAGTTAAGTTAGTTAACTTTGCATATCATATAATTTAATTAATAATGATATTAAATAATTATTATTTAATAACATAATATAAATATAATATAATATTATGATTATATAAATTATATTATATTAATGATTATATCATCATAAGTCATAAACTAATTTAACAACTAGTTTTCAAATACTTACAGCTTTAGAACATAACAAATGCAGGAAAAGTTTGTTTTAAATTAATTAAAACTTTATCTAACTGGTCAATCGTTAATTCCGTCAGTTTGCCCGATTTGTGAAACACTTGCCGATATTGATGATAATGATAGCAATGGCGCTTTTCTTGACAGTATCGAAAGCCGGCGTTAGTTTCACTGGTAAAATTATTAACAATGTTCTGTTGGGGGTAAGAAGGTTCAGAATGATGAACAATTTTATTGATTAAATTAAGTAATATCGATGACTCCATAATAAAAAATTGTATGTCAGAAATCGTTGTGTGTTTGATGAATAGGTATGTAAAGACTAGTGAATGTATCCATGTTATTTCGATAAATACATATCCTGTAACATTTTCTTACCAGGAACTTATCTCGCCAAAACAAATAGTTCTACAATTTTGTACATCTCGGCATTTTAAAGATATTGTACTCATTTTTTAAATACTAAATTAGCAAATCTGACTAATATTTTAAAGAATTTAAATGCTTAACTAAGGCTTTTATTTAATTTAATAAAAAGTAAACCTGCCCAAGAATCTGAATTTACAGATATTTTTTGGAACTATTTTTGTCCATATTGCATCAGAAATTATTGCTAGTCTTGGGACTAGGTGAGTGACGTAGTTCAATTGGGTTAGGTTCAATAAACTCTGAATTGGCGCGTTAATAATTAAAATAAATTAAATTTAAAACAAGTTTTGTTTTAGTAGATAAATACAATTTTATAGTAAAAATCTGCTCTACAAAAATGAATTTTCACTCAAAATACAGATTTATTGGGCTTAATTTTTAATTTAGGGATGTAAAGTAAATAAATATATGTAGTTGCATTCAAATTCATGACAAATATTTTAGCTTGAAGAAAAATAAAACCTAGTGATCAGATAAATTAAATAAACGTTTCAGCAAAACGCTTCAAAATTATCAGTTTTAAAATAAAAGTAATAAAATGTAATAATTTGAAATTAAAGAATCCTGAGACTCAAACTTACCCAAATTTTTGTTTGTTCATGGGAGTTGGGGGGGGGGGGTGTTTCTTTTCTACTTATACTTATATCTTTAAAAGTACTTAGTAAGACTTTGATCCCTATAAAAGGGACAGTGGCGTAGCTAGAACTTTTGCCGCTCTGAGTGATCTCCAATTTGCCTCCCTTTTAGGGGCCGTCCATTAATGATGTCAAATAAAAGTTCCACTTTAAAATATGATTACCGACACTTTATTTAATGACATTTTACATGGCTCCCCACGTTTTACAATATTAGAGTGTAGCCATACAATAAAAACATGTATAAATGACCCCCCCCCCCCAAATGATTTGAAACTAATGGCGTAGCGGGGAGGGGGGGGGCAAATGCCCCAGGTGGCACTTTGCCAGGGGCAGCAAATTCCTGGTCGTTAATTAGTTTCTAATTTTAAAAAATTATTAAGAAAGTCGAAATTTTTATTGAAAAAAGAAAAATAAGAAGAAAATAACAGAAAAAAAGAAGAAAAAGGAACTTATATATGGCATGTGAACTTTTCAACCGTCAAAACTTCAAACTCCTTATTGGATATAAATTATTCTGATGCTAATGCTACTGTGCTAAAAAGTACTTAAGAAGTATGGGGCCGTCCATAAATGACGTCACGCGATTTTGGCCGATTTTTTACCCCCTCCCCCCCCACGTCACGCATCGTCATAAAATCGTAGATCCCCCCTCCAAAAGTACGTCACAAAACTTTAAACCCCACCCCCCCCTAAAAAAATAAAACTGAATTTTCTATTTGAAAATAAGCATGTTTCAAATCACTTTTTTGTCATTTAAGTATTTATTTAGTGTAGGTCTACACTGTAATATTGTAACACGCGTGAAGCTATGTAAAAGACATCAAATAAATTGTAAGCCAGTGATTCTCAAACTTTTTCGTATCAGACGACCGGCAAGAATTGTTCCATTTCACCAGGTACCATTGCATTCTTATCCCGTTTTGACATGATTTTCTCTGTATTGATTTGATAGCAAAAAGAGCCCCTACATGACTTATGCCCTATAAGATTACGTATGAATTCGGCTTGTTTTATATATTACATTTTTTTAAAAAATGTTTAGTTGCCAATGCATAGCAAGGCAGCCATCGAACAATGCAGCGGTAATGTCAAAAACCATTTGATGTGATTAACCTTCGCGATTAAGCTCGCGAATGTGACTATTGACATTAGAAGGATCATTGTATTGATAGACCTGGAATATACGTATAGATACAAGACAATTCCTCAAATTGATTTCAATATTCTAATGACAGTTTTCCTGCTAAGTAGATGCACATTGAAGGCATTTGATCGAAAATTATCACATTGATATCACATCTCATGTTTTCTAAAAAATTATTAGGTATGCGTTGGAAGAGGAAAATGGCCAATACCGTACGAATCCCACATTTGTGCAGGAAAGTAGGGTGTCATCTTATGCGTCTCAAAACACAGTAATTCTTGCAAGTTGAGGACTGAAAAAATACTACGACATTTTTAAAATATCCAATATTATCACACTTTTTTACTCCGAATCTCACAATTATTTTTTTGTTGTTTTTTTTTCAATTATTTTTTGTTTGTTTTTTAGGATTTCACGTACGTCACACAACAGTTGTAAATATAATGTCACCAATGGACAAGGCGTGTTTAAATTGTTGCATTCTCTTGTGGAATTTATAAACTTATGAAAAATAAATGGCTACCGTTATTGGACTGTGAACAGCAATACATTATCTCATTTGGGGTAAAAGGGAACTCTTGGGGGTAATGCTGAATCATTGTGGGCATAGAAAATTTGCTAGAATCCGCTGCCGCTACTTTTGGGCTAACAGTAATGTTAACATAAACTTTTATAATTTTAATAATGAGGTATCCTATTGGACCGCTCCTTTTTAAAAAAAAAACTTTTTAATCGGCCTTCAAAAACGAAATGTGTTAACATCCTTAGACTATATTTTATTTCAATGCATACAAATTAGACATTGACTATAAATCATTACTGTTAACTTCTTTGTTTATAAAAAAAAAGTTATTTAATATTTTTAAAATGTATTTTTAAAAAATCACTCAATTGACTGACGGGCATCCCGTAAGAAAGAGGTCGGTGAACAGGGGTAAATTACCTCATCTGGGGTCAAAAGGGAATTCTTGGGGGTAATGCAGACTCATTTGGGACATATAACATCCACTACACTCCAATAGATATATTCAAATACGTCATGTGTACGTGTACGCTTGGAACATATGCCCACTATTGAACCGGGTCCTTCCAGAAAATCCATTTGTTAAAGGTGTCATCTATGTAGATTTCTTATTTACGTACTATACGAAGACACCTAAATCCACCCTACTTTCATTTATCTTGACACGATTGACAATAATCCTAATCATACTGTATCAAGTATCCTTTCTGCCATGTTTAAAATTAATGCCTTAAAAACTGAATACAGAAGAAAGTTGTTTTGTGCTCCTCTCGAATTGCGATGTCAAGAATTTGATGCATTCAATAAAGTTAATGAATACTTTTGACTAATTTTAAATGGACACATTTATCATTATATTTAGAATGGCCAGAGGCGTTTGACCAAAAACCAATCGAAAACTATATCAAACTTAAAACTTTTATTACTGTATCAAATAGATTCCCCTCCCCCACCCCCCAAATGGATATTCGGTGTCGTTTTGACTTAAAATATCTACATATAATCCTATTCAGATCTCTTTTAGACACTTGTCTGACTTGTCCTGTTTGTAAAACTCACCATACGCAGTTTCCGGGGGGGGGGNTGATGACAACATCAAAGGACGCAGGGTAACAATTTCGTATGTTCTCTTGTGGGTTCTTAAACTTCAGAATTATAATTATATTTAATTTTCATGTCTTGATAACTTACGCCAACCGGCGACTGATGGCCTATTGACCGGCACTTTGAGAAGCACTGAATAAAAAAAAGTCATTAAATAAATTTTAAGTGAGCAAGTATTTAAGTGGTAGTTTTATTTAAAGTTACCCTTTCGAAGTGGCGTCACATTTCTTCAACCCCCTCCCTCCCCCACGTCACGCATCGTCACAAAAGTGTGACCCCCCTCCCCCCCTAGGTGCGTGACGTCATTTATGGACGGCCCCTATGAGAATGAATCTGTGATGTGGTGGTAGCTTAAATTATTCTTAAAGTTTGACAGCCGCTCCTGGTGTAAAAGCAAAACTTCATGTACATAAAACATTAGCCTATAGAAAGCTCCGAGCGGCATGTTGTGTGTGTGTGGGGGGGGGGGGCGCTAATTTCTAGTTAATAAGCTTCCAAAATAAAAGCGTTAAATTAAAGTTTAATGAAATTATATAAAAGCAAAGATAAAAAAGTCAAAGAAATAAAGAAACTATCCTTTTTATTTATATAGTAAAAGGCTAATTTCTGTGCGGTCATCGATAGCGATTGGTCCCTCAAACTCCTACAGACTCCCACAGCCAATCAGAAAAAAATAATAATCTCACATTGAACAAGTTTACGCGGACGTTCAAAACAATTTAGATTTAGTACAATATTTTTTTTTACCAAGACTTTATTTTGAAAGAGAACACTTGAGAATATCAATTTTAACAGCGAGATTGACGACCTTCAAATTGAAGTAAAATCAATTTATTTTAGATTATGTCTATTCGAGTCATGTATAATTAGTAGAGTATTTGTTTTTCAAATAAATTGTTTTTAATCGTATAGAGAATTATTAGTCTGTATTGTATTTCATTAAAATATCATTTTCTTCAAAAAATAAACCATATAAACCGTAAAATTTCAAATTTTTCTTGGGGGCTCAGTAAGCCCCCAGAATTTTCGGTCCATCAAGGGGCGCAGAATTTGTGTCATGCCCCCGGGCGCACATGACCCTAGCTACGCCACTGTGTACTTACCTCACATTTGTGCAGGAAAGTAGGGTGTAATTTTGTGCGTTGCAAAATACAGTAATTCCTGCTAATTTAAGACTGAAAAAATTATGACATTAATGAAATATCCAATATTATCATAACTTTTTACTCCGAAGCTCAATTTTTTTTTCTTTCTTTTTTTTTTCTTCAGGATTTCCCTATTTCACGTACGTCACACAAGAGTTATAAATATAATGTCACCAATGGACGAGGCGTGTTTAAAATGTTGCATTCACTTGTGGAATTTATAAACTAATGAAAAATACATGGCTACCACTATCGGACTGTCTAACCAAGGGGCCGGTGAACAGCGATAAATTATCTCATTTGGGGTAAAAAAGGAACTGTTGGCGGTAATGCTAAATCATTGTGGGCATATAAAATTTGCTAGAATCCGCTAATTTTGGATTAACACTAACGTTAACATAAACTTTTATAATTTTAACTTTTCAGGTATTCTATTGAATCTGTCCGTCTTTTAAAAACGTTTAACCGGCCATTAAAAAAAAACAAACAAAAAAAAACCTGTGTTAACATCCTTAGATTATATTTTATTTTAATGCATAAAAATTAAACATTGACTATTAATCATCACGGTTAATTTCTTTGCTCAGAAAAAAGTTTATTAAAAAATAATATTTTTAAAATGTATTTTTTAATCCCTCAATTGACTGATGGGCATCCAGTAAGTAAAATGCTAAAGCAATGTACAAAAATATCAGAAAAGCAACTGGCGCATTGACGTCTAAAGTTGTCCCCTACCCTAAAGTCTAAGAGTGGATAAATTCTCCAAGACAAGGCAGCGTAGCTAAACTAAAAAGGAAGGTTGATCATTAGCGGGAACTGTATGCAACAGTATATACCACAGTCTCCAGCATCGCTCTGGATGACATACCCGCTATGCGGCCCCGGGAAGAACGTGATGTCATGCCCACACAGGAAGAGCTGAGCAAAGCATTGACTGCCTACCTTGTGGAAAAACCACTGGGAATGATGGCATTCTACCAGAAGCTCTAAAGAGTGTCAAGAAGGCTTTACTACAACCTTTGCACGAGCTTCTGACTCTCTGCTGGGAACAGGGCTACGTCCCACATGACCTAAAGGATGCAAATATAGTGACATTATATGCGAACAATGGCGATATAAGTGACTGCAATAATTATCGCGGCATCTCACTCCTTAGTATTATAGGAAAAGTCTTTGCCCGTGTCATACTAACGCGATTACAGCGTTTAGCATCCCAAGGTAATCCAAAATCTCAGGGCGGTTTCCGCGCTGGTCGGTGAACCATATACGTGGTGTTCTCAATACGGCAGCTCCAGGAAAAATGCAGAGAGCAGCAGATGTTACAATACATTGCTTTTGTGAATCTTACGAAAGCCTTTGATTTGTCAGTTGCAACGGGCTATTCCAAATTCTGAAACAATCGACTGTTCCACACACCTATTCACCATCATCAGGCAGTTACATGCATGAAAATATGCAGGGCACAGTGCAGTTCGATGGAGCTACGTCAGAAGATTTTCCAGTCAGCTGTGTAGTCAAACAAGGTTGTGTACTCGCATCAACACTGTTCGCAATATTCTTCTCTGTATTGCATCGATACGCTTTCAATGACATCTGTGATGAAATCTGGCTACACATTAAAACGGATGGAGGACTTTTCAACTCTACCCGCCTCCGAGCCAAAACCAAAACGACCGATGTCTTAATTCGTGAGCTACTCTTTGCGGATGATGCGGCACTGATAGCACACTCAGAAACTGGTTTGCAACCACTCGTGTCAAGTCAAGCTTTTCCAATGGCTGCAAAGAATTTGGTCTGAAAATCAGCTTGAAAAAGACAAACATCATAGCCCAAGACACATGTTCTCCTTCTACTATCAATATCGACAATGAAAACTTGGATGTTGTGTACAGCTTCGCCAATTTGGGATCAAAAGTCTCCAACACACTGTCAATAGAGGACGAAATAAACCGTAGAATTGGCAAGGCAGCTATTTAATAGCTCATTTTAATGACATAATGATAATTAAATAGTTTATTATTTAGAGTTTTATTTATTTATTTGAAGACATTTAAATTCAGTAAATAGTATAGTTGACATAAAGAAAATGACTGCTGCAAAGATTTAAGAAATTATATAATTAAAAAAGTATCAATTATATACTTTAGTATTAAGTTTGGTTTAGAATAAGTTCAATAAGACATTCACAGCTTACCGGATCTAAAAAGTGAAGAAAAAAAGTCAATATTTACATCTACTGAAATAAGTGAGAGAGGACCGGAAGACATATGTGTGACGTATTTGATGATTAAAATATATTATTTTTAGAAAACTATTACGTAAAACACGAAATTCAGAACACCTTTAGCGAACCGTTCGTTGCGCAGAAAAGTTTTTCTGTCCCTTTTCGGTGTAAGCTAAATTTTAAAACTTTTTTGTTACATGTTACTTAAATAATTGTCTGAATATATATCTACGTGCACAGTGCACATCACCAGAGTTTAAAAAATCAAGCATGGCTGACGGGGCCCCCACCGGTTGGGTCCCCTGAATAAATTCCTGGATTCAACCGCTGGCGGCGGTCCTGCCCCCCCCCCCCTAAAATGGATATTCCGTGTCGCTTTGACTTAAGATATCTACACATAACCCTATTCAGATCTTTTTAGAAACTGGTCGTGTTTGTAAAACTACTCACCAGTTGAAGTTTCGGGTGGGGGGGGGGAATAACCGACAAAAAAGTTCGCAGACTCCTGCCGTAAGAGAACCAATCGGAGCTGCGGTTACATCATAAATGCTTTGATGTCAACATCAAACGAATCAGGGTAGCAATTTCATATGTTCTTTTGTGGGTTCTCAAACTTAAGGATTATAATTAGATTTAATTTTCATGTCTTGATTACTTACGCCAACCGGCATCTGATGGCCTATCGACCGGCACTTTGAGAAGCAATTATAAGAAAAAAAGTTATTGAATAAATTTTAAGTGACCAAATATTTCAGTGGAGGTTTTACTTAAAGTTACGAATTTGATGTAACGTCACATTTCTTCAACCCCCTCCCTCCCCCTCGTCACGCATCGTCACAAAAGTGTGACCCCCTCCCCCCTAGGTGCGTGACGTCATTTATGGACAGCCCCCATGTGAATGTCACAGTCTCCTTAATATGGCGAAATCTTCAGTGGTTGCAACGACACTCTTTGGAGTTTTGTATCAAATTTATGTTCTGTTTGGCGCTTCAACACAACGATGGAAGATCTTAAAAACTCATGTAAAAATCTGACAGTAAAGCCTTTTTCCAATACACGCTGGGAATTTAGGATTGATACTGTAAAATCTGTTCGTAATTAAACACCAGGAGTGTACGATGCATTGGTGGAAGTGTCTGAAAATGCGACAAATCCTAAACTAAGGACCGAAGCAACTGGATTGGCGAAACAACTAAAACAGAAAAATCAATTTCAGGTAACTTTAGTAATCTGGTACGATTTATTGTTTCAAATGAATAGAATCATTAAATTGATGCAATCAAAAGACTTGCAATTTGACATTTCACAGAAAAATATATAAATAGTGCAACCGAGTTCATGAAAAAATAAAAAAGGAAAAGGGATTTGTATCCGCTCAAATTTCGTTCAGACAACTAGCTCAAGAATTAGAGATAGAGACAGATAAAATAATATTTCCAGATGCCACATCCTGAGATGACTTAAGCATAGATGAATCATTTACAGATTCAAAAGAAAAATATGAAGTGAATTATTATTTTTTTAAAGATAAAGAATTATGTCATTGACTGCACGTTTTGAGTGAATAGAAGTTCATTTTTAGTCTTTTTGGATTATTACACAACATCAAAACATTTTCAGAATTCTACCAAATCGATTTGATGAAATGTTGAAAGGATTTGAATATTGCGCTCACCAATGCATCTGTTTCAGATATTGATCCGAATGATTTTTGCAGTGAATTGCAAATGATTTTTAACATTATTCCATATACGGTTTTGTCTTCTTTTGATGCTTTACGTTTTATTTAATATCATGGTTTGAAAACTGCTATTCAAAATGTCACAATAGCCCTTCGTATAGCATTGACAATTCTGATAACTGTTGCATCGGGAGTAAGAAGTTTTTCCAAGCTAAAATTAATTTTTTTAAAAATAAACGAGATCGACTATATCGCAAGAACGCCTGAACAGTCTGGTAATGATATTTATCGGACGAGATATCGTCCAGTCTCTGGAATAATCACAATTTATTGCATACTTTGCTGCCATCAAAGCAGTAAAAGTTTCTTTTTGTTGAAGGTTTAAGACATCTGCACGAATACGTTTGTATAAATTTCAATTATTTGATGATTTATATATAAATACAGGTATGTTTTAATAAATTGTGTAATTTTAATATTTCTGTATTAATGATTTATTTTTCGATTACATTTAGGGCCACCAAATTCACTTCACCCAGGGCCTCAGATTTCCTAAAACCGGCCCTGCACGCACGCACGCACGCACGCACGCACGCACGCACGCACGCACGCACACACACACACACACACACACACTAGGGCTGCGGCAACATAAGATTACTTTCTCGATTAATCATTTAAAAAATTTAAACGATTAAATTCCTTTTTAACGATTTATCGATCCATAACTTACAAATTATTGGAAGTCAAAAAGTAAATTAATAACAAATAGTGGACGATAAATAATAACAAATTTCCCGACGATTACAGGAACATATTAGTCTTAAACTATAGACTGACGGGAATGTTCAAAATGTTGATAACGTTTGCCTACCATGGTTGTAACGCTTGCTTCGTCTTCTTATCAAACCAAATGAAAAGCTAATGGCAGTAATGGAGTCTGACTCAGAGACAGAAAATGACGACAGCTCTTTTGATGAATTACTGCGTTACAGAATGGAGATGAAAGTTCCTGATTCCATTAACCCTCTACAATTGTGGAAACTTAATGAACACCGATATCCGATAACGTCATTCCTTGCCAAGACCGTTTTGTGCATACCAGTTAGCTCAGATCTGTATGAATGATTGTTCACATTAGGAAGTTGACAAGAAAATTTAGATTATCCCCATTGCTGCTTAAAATCAGTAAGTTGAAGTACTAAGTATCTCATTCAAGACTTTGAAGACCCCTGATCCCATTAAAAGCTAATATCTCATGATTTGGTGATCCGTTTGGTCGTTCAGTCATGTCTTGTCACTCTGGTAAGTCAGTAGATTTCCGAATCAACATTTAGCAAGACTCAAGTAGTCGCATTTCAAATCAGCTTCACAATAACAAATTCATGTCCAAAGTTGCACAAAATCAATATTTTGTGACAAATTTTAAATCTCCTAAAAAAAAAAACAACAAAACAACAACAAAATAATAATAATAATAAAAAAAAACTAAAATAAAAAAAAAACAAAAAAAAACAACTACAACAACAACAAAAACAACAACAACAAAAAAACGAACTTAGATATTTTACTATCCTTATAAATATTTGCTGTGCGATATCCTAAATCGTTGCTCGGCGTCGGTCCGATTAGCTTAAAAGGAACATTGGTCAAAACTAGAACTTCAAAATCTACTGCATCAGGGATATTAATAAAAAAATCTAGCCGTGTCTTTGATTTCTCTCTAAATAGGTTAAAGTACAATGGAATTATCCCCAACCCCACCACCACAAATTAGTGTTGTTTTAGTCCCAGGTCCAATTTTAGTTTCAGTTTTTATTTCGTTTTTTCTGTAATAATTTTAGTTTTAGTCTAGTTTTAGTTTTAGGCCCAATTTTAGTTTTCGTTTTAGTTTTCGTCGACTAAAACTAAAACACCAGAGTTTTAGTTTTCGTCTTATTCATTTTAGTTTCACTTTTAGTTTTAGTCTTGTAAACACCTATAACTAATAACATCATTGTTCATGACCAATTGTTGAAACAGATTGAAGCATAATAATAGTAGTCACAGAGATGACAGCTCAGTGTACTGAGACTGAGTCCATTCACTCCATTGTCACATTATAAATCACACTATCGCATTGTGTTATGTACCAATGCCATGGCTCAATTTTTTACTATGTTGTAGACTTGCAGTGCATGTTCAAAAAAAAACAACAAAAAAAAACAAAAGAAAAAACAAAACAAAACAAAACTAAAAACGTAATAACAATAAGAAACCAAAAACGTAAGTC
>MUZC01000341.1:407505-437728 GCA_002072015.1 Radix auricularia | reverse complement strand
AGTCATGGCCCATTGATACACTCTGTATTAAGTCTTCAGTCATGGCCCATTGATATACTCTGTATTAAGTCCTTAGTCATGGCCCATTGATACACTCTGTATTAAGTCCTTAGTCATGGCCCATTGATACACTCTGTATTAAGTCTTCAGTCATGGCCCATTGATGTACTCTGTATTAAATCATTGGTAACGTGTTATGTGATGATAATTTTCCTTGTCGTTCACGACGGACAAATAACAACATCTATACAATCAGGCAGTAAATCATAGAGCAGCGCTGAAGACAACATGATTACTATATTAATCATCCTTGAAAACCAGATTTTACATTTGGCAAGACATCAGAATTGAACCCCTTGCCTACATTTTTTGAAGATAGATTACCACTAATATGACTTCAGACACGTGTCATCTGCTCCACTAATATGACTTCAGACACGTGTCATCCGCCCCACTAATATGACTTCAGACACGTGTCATCCGCTCCACTAATATGACTTCAGACACGTGTCATCCGCCCCACTAATATGACTTCAGACACTTGTCATCCGCCCCACTAATATGACTTCAGACACGTGTCATCCGCCCCACTAATATGATTTCAGACACGTGTCATCCGCCCCATTAATATGACTTCAGACACATGTCATCAGCCCCACTAATATGACTTCAGACACGTGTCATCCGCCCCACTAATATGACTTCAGACACGTGTCATCCGCCCCACTAATATGACTTCAGACACGTGTCATCAGCCCCACTAATATGACTTCAGACACGTGTCATCCGCCCCACTAATATGACTTCAGACACGTATCATCCGCCCCACTAACACATTAACATTTGTCATGTTTCAGCGTCCAAATCAAACTACGACGTATCTCCCTCTACTACATCCTGAGCGTGGCGATGCCGCTGTTGCTGTCGTCGGTGATGTCATCTCTGGTGTTCTGGATCCCACCGTCCACGGGGGAAAAGGTTTCATTTCTGGTGTCGGTGTTTATTTCGAACTCTGTGCTTCTCAGCTCAGTTGTGTAAGTCGGTTTAGAGAGTAGGCTACTGTTGGTGTGTCGGGCTAGAGTTAATCTGTGTGGTGTAAGTAGGTTTAGAGAGTAGACTACTGTTTGTGTGTTGTGCTAGAGTTAATCTATGTGGTGTAAGTAGGTTTAGAGAGTAGGCTACTATTTGTGTGTTGTGCTAGAGTTAATCTATGTGCTGTAAGTAGGTTTAGAGAGTAGGCTACTGTTGGTGTGTTGTGCTAGAGGTAATCTATTGGGTGTAAGTAGGTTTAGAGAGTAGTCGATTGTTGGTGTGTCGTGTTAGAGGTAATCAATGTAGTGTAAGTAGGTTTAGAGAATAGTATATTGTTGTAGTGTCACGTTAGAGGTCATCAATTGGGTGTAAGTAGGTTTAGAGAGTAGTCTAGTGTTGTAATGTCACGTTAGAGGTAATCTATTGGGTGTAAGTAGGTTTAGAGAGTGGTCTATCGTTAGTGTGTCGTGTTAGAGGTAATCTTTTGGGGATAAGTAGCTTTAGAGAGTAATCTTTTGTTGGTGTGTCGTGTTAGAGGTAATCTATTGGGTGTAAGTAGGTTTAGAGAGTAAGCTACTGTTGGTGTGTTGTGTTAGAGGTAATCTATGTGGTGTAAGTAGTTTTAGAGAGTAGTCTATTGTTGGTGTGTCGTGTTAGAGGTAATCTATTGGGTGTAAGTAGGTTTACAGAGTAGGCTCCTGTAGGTGTTTTGTGTTAGAGGTAATCTATGTGGTGTAAGTAGTTTTAGAGTTCATCTATAGTTTGTGTGTGGAGCTAGATGTGTCTCTATATGGTATACTTAAAAAATATTTTGATAACTGACGATAATTTTTGTTTTGTTTTGTTAAAGACTTGATCGAGATACAAAAAGTGTGCGTCACAAAATTCAAATGGAATCGATTCAAACTTAGTAGCTAGGTTTTAGGTGTTTTTTTTCAATCAGAAAAATAAAGTAATTGAAGCAATATAAATCACGAGACATTGAAATTCTATTTCTTAAACTGATTTCCCCCCCCCCCCCACATGACAATCAGCTATGATTATTTGATTGAAAATAAATTAATAAGTGAACTTATCTTTTATAAATTTTCAGAAACGTTGAAATAATTAACAATCAGCGTTTCCATAAAACATAAATTAAAAATTCAACTTTTAGAAACGCATCCTAAAATAACGAATTTTAAAACTGAATATCAACTATAAAAAATACGTTTTTTTTTCATCTTTCCGTACAAACGTCACAGAAGCACAATGCCTAGAAGTCTGAGCAACATGCCCAGGCTGGTCCTCTTCCTGAGTATCATGACCGTGGAAAGTTTTCTAGCACTAGTCGCCACTCTGTTCGTCATCAGGAGGTTCAACATGGAGAAGAAGGAGGCAAGTGCCAATAGAAAAGTCACACAAGAGACGACACCTCACATAGGCGCATTAAGCAGAGAGGAAAAGCAGCCAATAAAAATATATCCCATAGAGACCGGAAGTACCAAAATCAAGAAGAACCACGTGAGTCCCGTTGAGATCTTGGAGAAAAAACCACTTGACCACGTCACGGCGGCGGCTCCCGGGAGATGGAACATCTCATCCAAGCAATGGGACATCATATTTTTTGTTTTGTATAACTGTACGAGTCTACCCTGCTATCTTGTTCTATTTTATTTTTAACTTAAATCAACTGGCAACTTACTTTGGCAGCGATGACCGTACACCCGGCTATTGTTAAGAATCAGCATGGAAGTTAGAATAACAAGAAAAAAATTTGTAGAGGGAACAAATTACATTTTAAATTTGCATTGGAACATAGCCCAGAGTTGCAAAATTACTTAAATAAAGAACAATTAATTAGTATAATAGGTGAAAGTATTTCACTAATAGATTATGTACGAGTCTAACGTACTACCATTTGAATTATAAAGCAAGTTTTCCTAACAATGGCCAAAGTACAAAACATTAGAATAATGGCGAAAGATATATCAATAATATAGCAAAGTCTTTTGTTAATATAACCAACATGTTTAGATAATGGAACCAAATATTTGAATGGCGGACAAGGTATTACAATAACAGAACAATATATTTTTTAGCGCATTTTCGAGAAGTCGAATGCGCTATTGCACCCGTTTTGTCCGTCTGTCATCACCCTAGATCTCAGCAACCATAAGTCCTAGACCCATGATGTATATATGTTTTTTGTATGTCCTGACCTGCCATTTGTGCATCAACACTCAGTTACTCGATCCGTTAAAAAACCCCGTTAAAACTACCAAAAAACATTGCGAATCGAGAGATAACACTGGCGCAGGCAACGGCCGCCATTGCCGGAAGTCGAATACATCGTTTTTCAAGCATTGAAGAGTTAAAGTTATTGGTTAGTGGTGTGAAAGCGTGCAAAAGAATTAGTTTTTTTTGTTGACGTCATTAGAATATGTGTAAAAGTTTAGAGAGTTTTACGTCATCATTTGTGGTGACTTCAATCAAGATCTTAGCGGCCCAGGGGCAGAAATTGAAAACTTTTTCGAAACAATCTTCAACACTCAACTACTTTCACCAAGATTGGCAACCACGATCTATCAAACAACAATTGACGGAGTATTTGGGCGATTAGCTGATTACAATTTAGAATGTTTCATTTATGAGTCCTATTTCAGTGACCACAAACCACTTGTAGTTAGATTAAAGAGAAAATAAAAAATTTTAAAATGTAAAGAAATGACTTTTAAATAATTTTTTTTTCAGGTATATTCATTACACAAGAAAATTCATAAAAATATGTCTAAAATCTAAACACAATTACTGATAACTACATAATGCTGATATCTAACATAAGTACTGATACATAATACGAAAATGCGCTAACACGCCCTGAGTTCCAAAAGGGACCAGGCTTAACATGATTTTTTTTTATTAATGTATAAGGTTTTTGAATAATAAAACAAGGTATTATCAATAATTAAACGATGTATTTATATAATGAGCTATTTTATTTGAACACAACACCATGAAAATAGAGTCGCTTTAAGTAGAACTAATTATTTACACTACTCAACAAAAGCAGCATGGTTGTAGAACACACTTTTTTGTCTTGGATTAAATTTTTGGAAGTCATGTAAGATTAAAGTGGCATACTCGTAACATCACTAAAATAGTAAGTAACGTTCCAAAGATCACTGCTGTGTATTGAAACATCTTATCGATCTCAGCCAATTAGTCAAACGTCGTAAGTCTGATCACGTTAGATCAAAGTTTGTCATTACAGATGGCCACCGTGCCATTTCGAGGTGTAAGGATCGAAAATTGAATGCCAATTTCCATAGGAAAATACAATCAAAGCAAAAAAAAAAAAAAAAAAAAAAAAAAAAAAAAAAAAAAAAAAAAAAAAAGCAGTCTGGTTTCAGTGGTAAAGATTGAAGCACACAGAATCCAACCTTTTTCAACGCTATGCCAATGACGGGTTACCATTGGCGAAAAGGGATGCCATCGGAAATGGTAAAGTGCTAGCGAAGGAAAACATGTTGGGAAAAGAACAGTAACAGTCGTTATTTAATGTGATGATTAAAACATTTGTGCGAGCTAGATTTTTAATATTGCTACTTGGTGAATTAAGATTTTCATTAGTGTTATCGTTTCATGATTATATTTGAAGGAGAACCATTTATTGCAAACAAAATTTTCTCTTAAATATACTAGATATACATATAATGAAACCTTTTCAATACAAACCTTTTACTTTTACCATATCTACAGTCAATACCATGCCTAAAGCTAGTGTTAATTTCTTCATTGATGCTTCAACTCTCAATTGACATGAATTATTGCCCCTTGTCGCTCATTTTGAAACCATTTAAACAGACACATTGGTAGTTATTGATAGTTTGCCACGAAATGACACGCATTAAAAGACAATTCATTGTTTAGAAAGTTTGTTTTTTATTCATATTGCGTGTGTAAGACTCAGAAGACGGTCAAAGATAATGTTAATGAAAATCGAAACTTGTAATTACATGGGGAACAGTGGTAACTTAATGAACTCAGCATTCTTCGGACGTTACAGATGGTCTTAATGGCAACTGGAGAATTTTAAAAGCATCTTGTAGAATAAAAAGACATTGAGACTTGTGTTAAAAGAGCGTTTAAAGGGTGCATTATAAACTGATTGAATAGGGAAAAAACTGCATGTCTTTAAGCTGGTGATTTATGTTTATACATGTTCAAGTGTTCATAAGTTTGTGTTTGTAATCTTTAAGCTGGTGATTTATGTATACATGTTCAAGTGTTCATAAGTTTGTGTTTGTAATAACCTTTAAGCTGGTGATCTATGTTTATACATGTTCAAGTGTTCATTAGTTTGTGTTTGTAATAACCTTTAAGCTGGTGATCTATGGTTATACATGTTCAAGTGTTCATAAGTTTGTAATCTTTAAGCATATGCCAGATTAAGTAGCCTGACTTTTGATGGCACCCAAGTGTGTGCTTATATGGCTGAAACTACTTATGTCTTTTGGGCCTTTTGTACCCATCAAACTCATTTAGTCACAAAAAACGATAATGAATGTTTATTTGGATCTCTTGAGTATATCATTAGAGCATTTAATACAATCAAAAGGAATGCCTTCAAGGAGAGATTATTTGCTCAACATTGCTCTGAAAATGACGAAGACTATAATCGTTTACTAATTAGCATAGGAAGAAGTTGGTTATCTTAACGTCTATGTTTAAATCGTGTTCATGCTCTCTTTGATTCATTTTTTAAATTGCTGGAAACCGAAGAAATATTTGTGACAAAATTTAATGAACCCAAACATTTGCCTAGCCCATTTGTCTCATTTATTGGCTAAAATTTACTATAACAATTTGAACTAAAAGGTGAACAATTAAAATTAATCAAAATTAGAAACGTACATGTGCGTTTGTTGCACGTTTTTGTATGCAAACAAAACTTGGGAAGAGTAGAATGTTTTCAGTTTTCAAATCTGTCAAAATTGTAAAGCAAAGATCAAGAAATGCTGGCTTGCTGTTAAGCTCTTCATGCGGACCTGAATCAAATTTGAAGTCACTCTCACATGAATATTCCCGACTGTTGAACCAGTTTGTGGTTGGACAAACTCAGATCCCAAACAGAGATGAATCTATACTAATATTTTCTGAACGACTTATAAGGTTTTAGTATTTCTTAAGCATCAAACTTGAGTTTTCAATAAACCTAATATTTTGATTGTCGCTAACTGTGGAAATTGCCATAGTACTAGTTCTGTTTCAAGATAAAACAACATTATAGTCCATGACTTATTGCACCTAGTAGAAAAAGCATTCAGATAATATTTATTATCTTAATTTAATTTCCATAATACAAATGGATGACAATTTTAGTATTTAATTTTAAGACTTCTACAGACCCCCTGACATTGTTCAGGGACCCCAAATTAATTTTAATAATCCACGGACCCCCTGAGCGGTGCCAGGGACCCCTGGGGGTCCGTAGGGACACTTTTGGGAACCAATGATGTATAGGTTCTTTGTGTACAATGTATAGATTTACACATATTATGGAGATTAGTTTAATGCTTTACTTTAATTCTTGCTCTTTTCAGCCCTAATATATAGGACAAAAAATGGGGACATCTGCAATACGTGAGGGGTAGTTCCCCATGGCACTCAAACATAAATAGTTTTTGTGCATGTAAGCATTTCTTCTATTTTCCTTCTCTTATCTCTGCTGTTGCTATATTAGTTTATAAATATAATGAGCCGATGTGTGTTAGTAACCTGCTCCAATGAGTTGCATGTGTACTGACTAACTGTATGTCATATTATGTTCTTATTTAACAAATAAAACTAACGTGAAAATGCGATTCCAGCGCATAATTATGTTTTTATTTTATATTATCATTTTAGACTGCGCTTAGTTATAATTTAAGATGAAATGGACATCATTTGTTACATGTGATTTATCAGTAGAGACATTTATAGCTGTAATAGATCTTCCGAGTTAAACAACACAAATTCAACACTTTGTGGTCTGTGTAACAACTCTTTAGTGAATCCTTCAACCAACTGCTGGTTACATCGTGAACCTTGCATGTATCAAACCAGTCATCCTTTAGTCTCAACACTCTATGCACTATTCTAGTTCACCACGTGTTTCATACATAGTGAACTCGCACGCTCATACCATGTCAATACAACAACACAACACGTATATCACAATAGCCCATAGCTACAAAGAGGTGTCCAAAATTAAATAACAAATGGGAGCTTACTGGATTTCCGACTAGGCCTAAATCTCACTGCAATTATACGCCCCTTCCTGCAACACGACCCTGGCCGCCCATAATTTTATCTCCGTAAGATCACTTCTCAATGAATGAAAACAGAAGGAATAAATTACGCTCTATAGTGCAAATATTGCCATGAATGACATCTTCTAAAGGACTCTAGACAAATCTCCCAACATAATTTAAACACAGAAAATTTGCTGAATGATAACTTGTGTTGATCATTGCATGAGGTGGTAAGTAACACTGTAATGGGTTTTAATGTGATGAACAGCAGAGCAAACAAGATCTCTTACAACAGAGCGACTAATGTCTACTCACCATTTAACCCTTGTTACACGGGGCAGGATCATAGCAGAGCAAACAAGATCTCTTACAACAGAGCGACTAATGTTTACTCACCATTTAACCCTTGTTACACGGGGCAGGATCATAGCAGAGCAAACAAGATCTCTTACAACTGAGCGACTGTTTACTCACCATTTAACCCTTGTTACACGGGGCAGGATCATAGCAGAGCAAACAAGATCTCTTACAACAGAGCGACTAATGCTTACTCACCATTTAACCCTTGTTACATGGGGCAGCGTCGCAGCAGCAACAAATGATGTATTTCTTTGGGCTCTCGCCATAGATTTTCTTACTCTAGTGATTGAAATTTAGGAATGTACATACTGTACAGAGTGTACAATTTTAATGTTGACATAAGGTATTCAATTTACAACTTAGACGAAGGTGTAAATATTATACAAGGATAGTGTGGATTCAACTGCTTTTTTTGGAAAAATAAATGTATATTCGTGAATAATAAATTTCTTTGTGAATTAAAAAACAAACACATATTGATCGGATTATTTATTAAATCAAAATTGGAAGATTATGACTGAGTCTGGGAGGGGCCGTCCATAAAGTACGCCACGCTCCAGAGGGGGGAGCGGGTGTAAAAAAGTGTGACAGTTTGTGACAGGGGGAGGGGGGATGTCCGGCCATGTTTGACGTCACGGTGTTTTATGTTAAATTTTAATTATTTTGTTAATAAAAATATATTTTTTGTACGAAAGTGTGACGTACTTTTTTTTGAGGGGGGGGGGGTCAAAGATTTGTGACTGTTTGTGACAGGGAAGGGGGGAGTTAAAAATGGACAAAAATAGCGTGACGTACTTTATGGACGGCCCCTGGGATTAGTATTCAACACGATAAAACTCTTTAACTTCTAACTCTTTCTCTCTCTCTCTCTCTCTCTCTCACACACACACAGTCTCCCTCCTTTATTTAACCCTTTCTCACTCTCACAGTCTCCCTCCTTTATTAACCCTTTCTCACTCTCAGTCTCCCTCTTTTATTAACCCTTTCTCACTCTCACAGTCTACCTCCTATACTAACCCTTTCTCACTCTCACAGTCTCCCTCTTTTATTAACCCTTTCTCACTCTCACAGTCTCCCTCTTTTACTAACCCTTTCTCACTCTCACAGTCTCACTCCTTTATTAACCCTTTCTCACTCTCACAGTCTCCCTCCTATACTAACCCTTTCTCGCTCTCACAGTTTCCCTCCTATACTAACCCTTTCTCACTCTCACAGTCTCCCTCCTATACTAACCCTTTCTCACTCTCACAGTTTCCCTCCTATACTAACCCTTTCTCACTCTCACAGTCTCCCTCTTTTATTAACCCTTTCTCACTCTCACAGTCTCCCTCCTATACTAACCCTTTCTCACTCTCACAGTCTCCCTCCGATACTAACCCTTTCTCACTCTCACAGTCTCACTCCTTTATTAACCCTTTCTCACTCAGTCTCCCTCCTTTATTAACCCTTTCTCACTCTCACAGTCTCCCTCCTTTATTAACCCTTTCTCTCTCTCACAGTCTCCCTCCTATACTAACCCTTTCTCACTCTCACAGTCTCCCTCTTTTATTAACCCTTTCTCACTCTCACAGTCTCACTCCTATACTAACCCTTTCCCACTCTCACAGTCTCCCTCCTTTATTAACCCTTTCTCACTCTCACAGTCTCCCTCCGATACTAACCCTTTCTCACTCTCACAGTCTCCCTCTTTTATTAACCCTTTCTCTCTCTCACAGTCTCCCTCCTATACTAACCCTTTCTCACTCAGTCTCCCTCCTTTATTAACCCGTTCTCACTCTCACAGTCTCACCTCACTCCTTTACTAAATCTATGTTTCGAGTTATTTTCTTATCTTTCTCCTCTTATCTCACAATTTCTCTACGTCTTCCCTTTTTAAACGCCATTTCATTTGCTAATCTTTCTATCCCTTTCTAATTCAACTGTGTCTTTTGAATATTCTTCTGCAACAGCCTCTGTTGATCATTTCCTTGTCTCTTGATTTCTCTTTCACATTATTATTTCTATTTCTCAACATATCCACCATCATGCATTTTTCAATACATTTCATCGCTGCGTCAATTCATCTAAACACACGCCATTGAAAAAGCACGGCACTAATACCCAGAAATGACCTTGCCTAATCTTTATATTAGGGAATACGATTAAAGCTCCCAGTCTTGCCGTCTGCCATTTTTACGTTTATAACACATTTTGAAGATTGTGTTATTTCAACGAATTATTGATAAACTAAACTTAGTGAAGTAGTCATTCCACTCTACGCAGACTGTTTATCTTACAGGTCCAGATAGTATTTTGGAATCCTACTAACTTCGCCATTATATAATTTTTAATTAAATCTGTTATATTAACTTGTGGTATCTGGTTGAACCCTTGATTGTTTGCTTATCTGAATATTTTTGGATGGATTTTTTAAACTCAGTTCCTAGTAAGCTAGCCAACTGAAATTTTGCAAGCAGACTTGAGTCTATAATAAAAATGATGTATCAAAATTTCAGATCGATCGAATGTATTGTAATTAAATTATTGATTTTTAAGATTATTTTATTTATCTCTAAGTATCATGTAAATTTTTTGAGATGGAGTGTCGTTGTGCGAATTATATTATACTGTACGACGTTTTTAAAAATTACTTTCCTGTTGCGCTGTGCGGTGCGTATTTTATTGACGATACTTGTGTAAAATAT
Source organism: Radix auricularia (assembly GCA_002072015.1). NCBI lineage: Eukaryota > Metazoa > Mollusca > Gastropoda > Lymnaeidae > Radix > Radix auricularia. Next base: position 427,377 of record MUZC01000341.1, on the reverse strand, counting down.
ATTCCCGATCTGTAAATCTAAATGCTATTAACTACTAATCTGCCTCACAGAGCGCACTATATAAAACATGTTTGTATAACCCTTTACCCGTTAACAAATCGTGCTGAAATGCGTATTATAATGAACATTCCTTTAGCTATGTCTCGTATATAAAGGATTTATAGTAAAAAAAAAAAGGTTTTTAAATATTCTTTAAAAAAAGAAAGAGAAAAACAGAGAGTACGAAGAGAAAAAATTAAGGGAACAGAGAGAGTATGAAGAAAAACAGAGAGAGTATGAAGAAAAACAGAGAGAGTATGAAGAGAAAAAATTAAGGGAACAGAGAGAATATGAGGAGTTAAAAAGACAGAAAGAGAGGGAACATGAATTAAAATTGCTAGAAATAGAAGCTGCAGGAAAAAAATATAGGGAAAGTAGAGAAATAAAATTAGAGACTGAGAAAGCGGAACAAAGAGAAGAAATTATGGAAATAGCACTAGAGAAACCTAAAGATACATTGAGGGAGCTAGAGGCAATATGGTGTTGCGTTCAAAGTAGATTAACGGCCCTAGAAAAAGAATGCAAAGAACACAATACAGAACTTGATGAAGATGAAATGGAGTTACAGAATTTAAAAATGAAAATTGTCCAAGTAAACAATCACTTAGTTGAAAAGGATGAGTTTGTAGAAAAAATACAGAGAGAACTAAACGATAGCATATTAGAAAATACAGATATTGTAGAACTAGCTCCTAGAGAAGAGACTTTAGTTACATGTAACGCTACACTGAGTGAAGAAGACGATGCTGAAAATTTGAGAAGGGTTCCCTTAATTTTTTCTCTTCGTACTCTCTGTTTTTCTCTTTCTTTTTCTTCGCGTTCCTCTTCTATCAGTCTTCTCCACTGCTCTAATACAAACGTATTTAGCTCTTCTCCCTCTAACTGTAAATGTTTTACCCCCATCTCTCTAAACTCAGCCATTATTGTATTCATCTCTTCCCTTTTTTTTTACTCTAGTTTCCATTTTTTAAAAATTTTTATGTAAAGTCTAGCTTCCCAAAAAGAAAAATGTTCCTATATTCAATATAACAATGCTTTACAATATGTTACCATACGTTCCTAATTAGTTAATTTTGTTACTTACAGTTTTAAGAAACACATGCAAATAATTATCCATAGAGAAAAATAAATTGTTCACTTCACACAGTTCATCTGGTTTCAGTAGATCTCAATAGTCTTTACTGGGCACTCGAAACAGGCACAGTTCTTTTTGGTTCTGGTCTGCTCTTGCATATCCTGGGGTTTTCTGGTCTCGTAAGTGCTGGCAATGTTCAGCCCTCTTGGCACTGGCTCTGCGGCTCTCTCCGTCCGGACTCCACTGCTATCTGGTTCGTTGTCCTGGGTAGCCGTCTCTGCTTTTGCCCCAAGCTCTTGCGATGATCCGGCTCTCACTGACGGAATATCTGGTGACTTACACGACGGATACGGTGTGTATCCGACACCTTGCACTGTGCAACGATGATCTGGCTCTCGAGGCGACTTGCAAGACGGATACGGTGTGTATCCAACACCTTGCACTGTTCAGCGATGATCTGGCTCTTGCTGTCAGGCTCTTTGGCGACTTGCAAGACGGATACGGTGTGTATCCGACACCTTGCACTGCCCAGCGATGGTCTGGCTCTAGATGTCCGGCTATTTGGCGACTTTGAAGACGGATACGGTGTGTATCCGACACCTTAGAGTGTTCAGCGGCGATCTGGCTCTCGATATCAGGTTCTTAGGCGGCTTGCAATGATGGATACGGTATGTATCCTTGCACTGTGATGAACAACACTAGTATGCTGGTGTGTATGACGGCCCCCATGTCAGTTATCATTGTCTAGGGTTCAGTCCCGAGGCTCACACACCAACAACTGCTGTACAATAATTAAACTCAAGTCCTTTTCTCAACAGCAATCTTTATTATATTCATAGACACTTGTCAACTATGTACAACTTCTGGTCTTCTCACTATCACATATCTCCGTGTCTCTTAGTTATAATCTAGCCCGCCGTACAGTCCTACAGACTAACATGGCAACTCTAACAGCTGGGGTATTCTCGTGTTCCGGACACCCGGCGACCTGTCACTACCCCACTGGTCTCCGTAACCTATCTCTCCTGTGTCCCCTACAGCCGAGACACACCCGAGTTATATACCGTGGGCCTGGACAGACCTTGCATGGACTGAACACCGCTCCCCCGTGAAACTCGTTCAAAGCTCAAAACATGAGCTTGTGACCAGGCAAAAATACAACTTAGTGAGCTACAGTAATATACACTACAAACTTTGTGATTGGCACAAAACCTTTTCAGTACAAGTCGTGAAACTCTGTAGAAAGAAGGACAACTTTGGTAACATGTCTTACAAGCAACCGTAACTCAACCATTGACAGCTAAATATAATTATCAGAAAAGATAAATCATTAATGACATTACTGTAACAATTTTCATGAAAAGCTCCGTTTCTCTTCTTCAAATGTTCTTTAACTTTTTAAATGAAAATGATAAGTATTCAAGCTGTATAACTACGATACTTCTAATTATTTTCATTAAACGGCTTTTCACTGTTAATACTGCTGTTTATTTACTGCTATGTCAGGAATCAGTCTGGATTTCTAATGCAGCTGCCAGCTAAGATTGATGTACACAGACATCTGGGTATTGGTGTGTACTATAGCAGCTACTGAAGTTGGCCGTCATGTTACACGGTTACACAGAGCAAGCACAATACATCGAATGTGCGCATAGATCTGAGAATATAGCTCTGTCTTTTAAGTGGGCATATACACAATATAGATCTGAGAATATAGCTATGTCTGTTAGTTTGGCATAAACACTTATAGATCTGAGAATATATCTATGTCTGTTAGTTTGGCATATACACTTATAGATCTGAGAATATAACTCTGTTATGTGGGTATATACACAATATAGATCTGAGAATTTAGTTTGTCCTTTAACATGGCAAACAGTAAATTCACAAGTGAAATTCGGATAAACGAGCAAAAACTCGAGGCGGTCCCTACCTTTAAATATCTAGGGGCTATAATATCCGATGAAGGCTCAAAGCCAGAAATTCTTGCCAGAATGGCCCAAACAAATGCATCACTAAGCAAACTTAAACACATCTGGCAAAGCAAGGAGCTCTCCCTGAGATCAAAGATTCGACTAATGCGCTCTTTGGCGATGTCAGTCTTCCTGTATGGTTGTTAGGCTTGGACTCTCACAGCAGACCTACAAAGAAGAATTAATGCGCTAGAGATGAGATGTTTTCGAAAGGTACTAAACATCTCCTACATGTGCACATCTCGCACAAAGCGGTCCGCGATAAAATAAGTGGCTGTCATTGGCCCTTACGAGGACCTTCTCACCTCAATTAGAAAGAGGAAATTACGATGGTACAGACACGTGACAAGATCTGGAGGTCTCTCAAAGACCACATTGCAAGGAACAGTCCAGGAAAGAAGAAAAAAAGGCATACCAAGGAAGAGATGGGAGGACGATATGAGAGTAGACCGGCATATCATTTGGCGACTACCAGAAGGCAGCACAGGAGCGTGACACATGGCATGAGATAGTGTGCAGCTCAAAATGGTGCCCAGCGCCGGATTAAGGGACAGTTCAGATCAGTTAACCCTAATATTAATGTACAGATGTCCATTACAAATCGAGTAAAATCATAAAATGTTGAGAAAGAAATCGATTTTTATAACTAAAATATTTATATAAAAACATCGTCCATGATTTAATCATCACAGTGTGTCTATCTGTATCAGTTGTTAAAAATATCTGAACTCTCGTCTTATTAATACAGTTATAAAAACTCTCGTCTTAAAATTATTAACACGGTTATAAAAACTCTCGTCTTATTAAAACGGTTATAAAAACTCTCATCTTATTAAAACGGTTATAAAAACTCTCGTCTTATTAAAACGGTTATAAAAACGGACAGAATCTTTACAGTTATAAACACGCTTTGTTTTCTTAAAATGAATATCTTTCCAGAGAAACATATGACTTGTGTCAATGAAACAATAATGAAATTTAAAGAAATCTTTTGTCATGGTCTCATGTTGCTAACAGTTTTAACTAATTTTGTTATCATTACTTTTATAGATAAGTTAGAAACAATATGGATTGAATGTATTTATTCCTGATCGCAAATGACTATATTTCATTAAAAAAAATTTAACATGTATTTTTAAAAAATTGACTCAAGTCAATTGTCTGTTTAATTCGAACTCAGTTTATTAAATGGTTAAGAGAAGCGAAATGATTCATTGGCATGTAATCCCCAATTAAGGGGGGCGATTATAAGTGGTCTACCACTTCACAGAATATGATCAAGGAGATGAAGATTTTGAACATTTATCGTAACAGTTGAGATCAATATACATAGAAATAAATACAAACATTTTTTAGTTTTATTATTTCAAATAAACATGATTTTAAAAAAATGTTTTCTGTGAGAGCGATATTTCTTAAAAACATTTTAGTGTACATAGTTAAAACCTTTTTTGCAAAGAAATTAAAAAAATAGACTTTTAAATTACTACTAACATGCTGTAAAAAGAGAATCTTTAATCTTGCCGCCCAAGTTATCTCTCGTACAATATCAGATCATGATAGGTGCTTTTTAGGGTGGTGAAGAAAGGGATTTTTAATGCACGCCAGAAAGGACATGACCAATTTGTGCAGTCAAATTTATTATTTGTGTCTCTTATTGTCGCTTGTGCTTTACTAGATCTACATCATTCAAGAATCACCAATAAATATCTTGGAGTTGTTATTCACATAAAAATAAATGCTAACTTGAAACATGTTATTCTTTTTTTTAGAAGTTCCCCTCATTGTGGGCCAGGTGCCAATACGGTAGTTTGACTGCTTTGAGCTATATAAACATTAGTTTGAATGTTGGCTTTAGGGTAATTGATTAATTTAAGATATAATTAGTAATTAAACTCCTTATCTTTATAAACATTCTATTTTAAACGATCACGGCAAATATGTACACATATCTTCATCATAACAAATATGTACACATATCTCCATCATCACAAATGTGTACATTTATCTCCATCATGACAAATATGTACACATGTATCCATCATAACAAATATGTACACATATCTCAATCATGACAAATATGTACATATATCTCTATCATGACGACATATCTCCATCATGACAAATATGTACACATATCTCCATCATGACAAATATGTACACATATCTCCATCATGACAAATATGTACACATATCTCCATCATGACGAATATGTACATATATCTCCATCATGACAAATATGTACACATATCTCCATCATGACAAATATCTACACATATCTCCATCATGAAAAATATGTACACATATCTCCATCATGACAAATATGTACACATATCTCCATCATGACGAATATGTACACAAATCTTCATCATGAAAAATACGTACATATATCTCCATCATGAAAAATATGTACACATATCTCCATCATGACATAGATGTACACATATCTCCATCATGACGAATATGTACACATATCTCCATCATGACGAATATGTACACATATATCAATCATAATCCAGTTTAAAATCTTCAGCGAATTTGATCAGTTTAAATGTCCAGGCTTACGATATAATCAGAAACATCTACCATGACATTATCTATATACATATAAGACGCATTTGTTGTCTGTCTGTCCGTCCGTCTGTTTGTCTGTTCCCTAATAACTCAAGATCTAGACAACAAAATAAAGGGACATTTGGTACATGTACACAAAATTATATGGGGAAGGTTCCATAAATTCACACTGATGGGCACCGAGGGCCCAAAAACGTGTTTTTCCTTATATGAACTATATAAAAACTGAAAATAACTAATTCTCCTATTTCCCGTGTAGGTAGAAGCATCACACTTTGGCAAGTTGTAAAGTACACTCTCCTGATGGTAATTTGCGAAAAAGAATTTTTAAGTTTCCACTCATGGGGCCGGGCCCAATTGTTTTTTTTTTCTTATAAGAATAACAAACTCATCACTAATGCTCCAATTTACCGTGTAGGTAAAAACATGAAACATTTAATTGGAAGTTATTGAGCTCACTCTCCCAACAATAATGGGGGAAAAAACTTTTAAAGTTCTCACTCATGAGGGCCGGGGGCCCAAATGTACTTTTTCCCCCCTGAAATGAGCTATATTAACAAAAATCCAGATAACAAAATAACGTGAAACTAATTACACATATAAAAAAACATTACACGGGGAAGGTTCTTATAAAGGTTTCGTTTAAAATTCCCGCTCATGTGGGGCTGGGGGTTTAAAACGTTTTTTAAATACTTACATGGGTTATAAACAAATTGAAAAACACCAATGCTCATATTTCCCGAGTAGGCAGAAGCGTGAAATTTTAGACAATTGTTGAGCACACGTCCGCTATGGTAACAGGTGAAAATATATTTAAATTGTTCCTTTCTGAGGGCGGAGGCCCAAATGTAGTGTTTTCCTAAAATGTGCATTATGAAAACTGAATATCACTAATCCTCCAATTTTCCCTGTATGTAGATGCATGAAACTTTAAGAAGTTGAAGAATACAAATCCACAATGGTAAGTTGTGTAAAAAAGTTAAATTATCACTCAACTGGGGCCGGGGGCAAAATGATTTTTTTTTCTTACATAAAAAACGGACGCATTCTCCAATTTTCCGTGTAGGTAGAAGCATGAACTTTTGGGAAGTTGTTAAAGAGGCTCTCAGGACGATAATTAACGAATCAAATTTTAAAAAATCCTGCTTGTTTGGGGCCGGGGGCCCAACAAAGTTTTTTTCCTCTTATATGGACTTAATAAAAATTAAAAATCACCAATTTTCCTATTTCCGAGTAGGTAGAAGCATGGCATTTTTGAAAGTTGTTGAGTAAACTTCTGCGATGGAAACAAGCAAAAAAATATTTAAATTGTCACTAGATGGGACCCGGGGGCCCAAATGTATTTTAAAAAACGAATATAAGCTAAAAAAAACCACCCTAAAATCACATAGATCTATTCTACGATTTCCGGTGTGTGTATATAGAAGAATGAAAATTCGGAGAGTTGTTAAGTACAATAACATGATGAAGCAGTCATAACTGGTGGACGAGTCTCTTAGGATTGGTGGTAAAGACTTGCAGACACTATGATGTTCTCATGGGCAGTTTTATGTGGCCTGCTCCAGAGTAGGCAAAGAGGAAAATCTTTTTGTACACACTCCAATTGGAACTGCCAAAAATGTTATCTATCACATTGTTTAAAAATAAATGTTCCCTTTTTATTGCATGCAAGTATAAAAGTTTGCACGATTCTACAGAAAACCTTATTTTAGTAGTTTAGTAGTTAAATATAATCAGAAACATCGACCATGAATTTATAGTAAAATATAATAAGAAACATCTGCCATGACAGTATATTTAAATTTATGGCAATGAAAATGAATCCCAACCCAATAAAAGCCCCAAAACTCATAACAAAAGCACTGTCAGTGTGAGACTAAGGCAAAAACAGTGTCACTGTTTGGCTACAACAAAAACACTCATTCTGACAGATATAGAAAAAAGGACAACCAAATCCTAAATCAGAAATAAAACTGTTTAACACACGAACAGCGGCATTACAAAACAAGTATATGACAACTTGAACCAAAATGTGGAGGAGAATATACACATCTCATTTACCTCTAGGGATTTTTTTTACAACTTCCGGCATCCTTCCGTCTCGCGAGACGATGGTGCATCACCGTTGGGTTGGGTTGTATTTTCTCGAGTGGCTGTGCAGTCCTATCCTTGAGTGACAGTCTTTGCCACAGTTTTTACACACGAGTTCTGTGCTTCCAAATGTTTTGGCCTTTCTCCTAGCTCTTCTGTCTGCAGCCTCCTCCATTCTTCGCTCCTCGGCTACTATGACGCCCTCTTTGACAACTGTGCGCCACGTGGATCGGTCTTCTGCCTTACACTCCCAGTCACTTGTATGTATTTTGACTGCTTTCATGTCCCTTTGACAGACATCTTTAAATCGCAAGCGTGGGCGACCTGTTTTCCTCTTTCCTGAAGCAAGTTCACCATATAGGAGGTCCTTCGGGATGCGGCCGGGGCTCATTCTTTTGACATGTCCTAGCCACCTCAGGCGTCTTTCACTAAGAATTGAGAACATGCTTTGGGTATTAGACGCGTTAGGACCTCACTATTAGGCACTTTGTCTTGCCATTTAATACCAAGGATGCGGCGCAGGCATCTCAAATGGAAGCTGTTAAGCTTACGCTCTTGTGATGTATAAGTGGTCCATGTCTCACTCCCATATAGTAGTGTACTGATGACACACAGTTTGGTTTTCTCCGTTAGTTTGGTGTTTTGCCAGACCCGCTTATTTAGTTTAGCCATTGTTGCGGCTGCCTTGCCAATTCTGCTGTTTATTTCTTCTTCAATGGACAGTGTATTGGAGACCTTGGATCCCAAGTAGGTGAAGCTGTCCACAACCTCCAAGTTTTCATTATCGATATTTATGGTAGGAGGAGGTCGAGTGTCTTGGGCCATGATGTTTGTCTTTTTCAAGCTGATTTGCAGACCAAATTCTTTGCAGGCATTGGAGAAGCTTGACACGAGTTGTTGCAAACCAGATTCTGTATGTGCTGTTAGTGCCGCATCATCCGCAAATAGTAGCTCTCGAATTAGGACATCCGTCGTTTTGGTCTTGGCTCGGAGGCGGGCAGTGTTGAAAAGTCCTCCATCAGCTCTGGTATGTAACCAGATTCCCTCACTGCTATCCTTGAATGCGTATCGAAGAAGTACAGAGAAGAATATTGCGAAGAGTGTTGGTGCGAGTACACAACCTTGTTTAACTCCGCTGCTGACAGGGAAGGCCTCTGACTTAGCTCCATCGAACTGTACTGTGCCAAGCATATTTTCATGGAACTGTCTGATGATGGCAAGTAGGTGAGGGGGACATCCAATTTTTGCCAGTATTTGGAATAGCCCGTTGCGACTGACTAAGTCGAAGGCTTTTGTAAGGTCCACAAATGCAATGTATAGTGGCATCTGCTGCTCTCTGCATTTTTCCTGGAGCTGTCGTATGGAGAACACCATGTCTATGGTAGACCGACCGGACCGGAAACCACACTGAGATTCTGGATAGACGCGGGATGCTAGGCTTTGTAAACGTTTTAGTATAACGCGGGCAAAGGTCTTTCCTACAATACTAAGGAGTGAAATGCCGCGATAATTATTGCAATCACTCCTATCACCTTTGTTTTTATATAGTGTCACTATATTTGCATCCTTTAGGTCTTGGGGGATGTAGCCCTGTTCCCAGCAGAGGGACAGAATCTCGTGCAATGGTTGGAGTAAAGCTGTCTTGCCACTCTTTAGAACCTCTGGTGGTATTCCATCATTCCCAGGCGCTTTTCCACAAGCTAGACTGTCAATTGCTTTGCTCAGCTCTTCCTGTGTGGGCACGACATCAAGTTCTTCCATGAGTGGCATATCTGGGATGTCATCTAGAGCGGTGCTGGAGACTGTGGTAACTGTTGAATACAATTCCAGATAATGCTCAACCCACCGTTTTAGCTGTGCTGCCTGGTCTTGAATAATTTCTCCACTTTTGGACTTTAGGGGAGCAGCTTTTGACGTCAAGGGGCCCGTTGCCTTTTTGATGTTTTCGTACATGACTTTTGCATTGCCCATGTCTGCAGCTGATTGTATACTGGAACAGAGCTTAAGCCAGTAGGTATTGACACATTTACGTGCAACCTTTTGGGCAAGTGACTTAGCTGTTTTTAAGGCATGCAAATTGTCGGGTGTAGGCTTTTCCTTGTAAGCCATAAGAGCTTTCCTTTTTGCTTCAGTGACAGGTTTCATCTCGTCCCAATGTTCATCAAACCAGTCAGTGTTTTTGTGAGATTTTTTGCCAAAGGCTTGTACTGCGGATGTATAGATTGTGTCTCTCAGATGCGTCCATTTGGAGTCAATGGTGACTTATGGGGACATCTTTGAGAGACTTTACTTCACCTTGTCTTTGAACAGCTGCATTATCACAGGGTCTTTCATGCAGGTGGTATTGATGCGTGGACTTCCCTTTTTCTTTGTGGGGTACGAGTTTTTCCTCATTATTCGAACTTTGCTGGCGACAAGGGAATGATCCGTGTCACAGTCGGCACTGTGATAGCTGCGAGTGAGTAGGACGCTAGCTAGTTGTGCACGCCTGGTGATAATGAGGTCCAGCTGGTGCCATTGGTGGGATCGAGGGTGTCTCCAAGATACTTGATGTATATCCTTGCACTTGAAGAAAGTGTTGGTCACACACAAGCCTCGTGAGCAGCACAATTCCAGAAGCCCTTGTCCATTTTCATTTAACTTTCCTCTTCCAAATAGTCCAAGGCAGGTGGGCCAGGATTCGTGGTTGCTCCCCACTCTAGCATTGAAATCTCCTAGATTGCCTCGTCTTTGTGGATGCTGGCTCCATAGAACTGGTCCTTCTCTTCCGGAGTTGAATAGAGTGTTGGGGCATACACACTAAGAATGTTTGCTGGGCCCGCAGTTGTTCTGAGTCTTAGAGTGAGGATCCTCTCCGTGCCGGATGACGGGGGTTCAATGGATGGTAGAAGAGTGTTTTTAACAGCGAAACCCACACCATGCTGTCTAGGTTCGTCTTTCGGTCTGCCTTGCCAGAAGAAGGTGTAATTGGCCTCTTTGAGTGAACCGTTGTCTGGGAGCCTGAAGGCATGCTATGTCAATCTTTAGCCTTTTAAGTTCTCTATCGATTATTCCTGTCTTCCGTGTGTCGTTTATGGACTGCAGATCATCAGTTATGCCTGGACACATAGTCCTCTTGTTCCAGCTAGCGATTCGAAGAGCTGGGGTCTTCTTTTTCTTTTTTGTATTTCTTGGTGCAGGGCTTAGTGGCCCACTTGTTGAGTGGTACTCTAATCTCCACGCACCCAGTGGAGAAGGCAGGCCATGACGGGATAGCACCTATTTGACTGGGTTTGAGGCGGGCGGTAGCTGTCCAGTGAGACATTGGTAGTCTCTCCCACCGTCGGAAGCAGCCCCTGGCGCCTAGCTCTACGTCAATTGAGCTTTGGCTTATAACCGGTAACTGCTGCTTCCCGTGTTTTGTCGTCACCTTGCGGCGACGCTGGAGTGTCCTCTCCAGAGGTGATGCAAGCCTGGGCGGGTATTATGGAGAATTAGCTGCTGCCCATACAGCATATCCCCCCTCTCCACGTCAATGGTGTAACCAAGGGAACGACTTGCGTCGATGCAGCTTGGCTGCCACTGGCGTCGCAGGTGCTGCCGGTATGTACATAAGTCTTATGTATAGAACGCCTGTAGGTGCTCCAATTCCTGGATTTTCTTTCAAGTTTTACTCCCTTAGCCTTTCCCGCAAGGCAGGTATTGCCGCAAGGCAGCGGAGGATTTGTATTCGGAGTTTCCTTCTCCTATATCAACTACCAGCCAAGGTTTTAACGAGCATCATCTACCCATAGGGGTGCCAGAACCAGGATTTGAACCCGTGACCGATTTATTATTTTTATTTTGGAATTTTTGGTGCCGCAGCGCACTAACACTTTGACCACCGCGCCCCCACCTCTAGGGATAGAGTCTGTGCAATTGATGTATAGAGATAGAGTCTGGGCAACTGATTATTAGAGATAGAGTCTGGGGAACTGATTTATAGAGATAGAGTCTGGGCAACTGATGTATAGAGATAGAGTCTGGGCAACTGATTTATAGAGATAGAGTCTGGGCAACTGATGTACAGAGATAGAGTCTGGGCAAATGATGTATAGAGATAGAGTCTGGGCAACTGATGTATAGAGATAGAGTCTTGGCAACTGATGTATAGAGATAGAGTCTGGGCAACTGATGTATAGAGATAGAGTCTGGGCAACTGATGTATAGAGATAGAGTCTGGGCAACTGATGTATAGAGATAGTTTTGGCAACTTATTTATAGAGATAGAGTCTGGGCAACTGATTTATAGAGATAGAGTCTGGGCAACTGATGTATAGAGATAGAGTATGGGCAACTGATTTATATAGATAGAGTATGGGCAACTGATTTATAGAGATAGAGTCTGGGCAACTGATGTATAGATATTTTTTTTTGTTTTGGCTTCCTTATGCCTCGTAAGACGACGGAATTTTCTGTGCTCCTGTGGGATTTATGCACGTGATCTTGCAGCTTCTGCTGTGGCTGTACAAGCCCACTCGCGAATGGCAGCCTTTGTTGCACTTCTCACACTGAAAGGTAGTGCTGGTGGTTGGCTGAATTGCTCTGCTTTTCCTCTTTAGGCGAATTTCGTCTGCGACCTGTTGCAGGTATTTTTCCCCTGCTTCTAGCCCAGCAGTCAATGCCTGTCTCCAACTGCACCTGTACCCAGCGAGTTCCTCTCAGCTATTTATGTCAATGTCAATAGCTTTGAGGTCTCTCTTGCACACATCTTTGTAACGGAGGTGAGGCCGGCCTGTGGATCTCTTTCCTTTGGCTAGCTCAGAATAGAGGATGTCCTTTGGGATTCTGCCATCCTCCAATCTGCGCACATGTCCCAACCACCTAAGCCGACGCTGGCGAAGAAGAGTTGTCATGCTTTGGATTTTCGCCCCTTGTAGCACTTCGTTGTTGGTGATATGGTCCTGCGAGGTAATTCCCAGGATGCGCCGGAGACAGTGCATGTGGAAAGCACTCAATCTCCTTTCTTGTCTGGAGTATAGGGTCCAGGATTCACTGGCATAAAGGAGGGTGCTTAGCACACATGCCTTGTAAATAGCAATTTTGGTATTGATGGTCAGCTTTTTGTTGCTCCATACTCTTTTTGAGAGCCTGGCCAGAGTTGTAGAGGCCTTGTCGATCCTTTTGTCTAGGTCGAAATCAAGGGACAGGTTGTTGGTGATGTTGGATCCAAGGTATGTAAAGCGTTCCACGGCATCAAGTTGGCAGCCATCGATGGTGATGTTGGGTGGGTCAGCGTCTTGGGCCATCACGTTGGTCTTTTTGAGGCTGATGGTTAGTCCGAAGTCCCTGGCGGCCTTGGCAAAGCGGTCCATCAGGCTTTGCAAATCAGCTACGTTGTGAGTTGCAATGGCAGCATCGTCTGCAAAAAGCATGTCCCTGATGATCGTTTTTCGGATCTTCGTCTTTGCCTTCAGCCTGGCCAGATTAAATAGTTTACCATCAGAACGTGTATGAAGATAGATCCCCTCTGTTGAGGATCCAAAGGCATATTTCAAAAGGCAGGCAAAAAAGATTTCAAAGAGTGTCGGGGCGAGGACACAGCCTTGTTTGACTCCACTGAGGATATCAAATTGAAGGGAAGTTGAACCGTCATACTGCACCGTGCCTTTCATACCATTGTGGAATGACTGTATAATGTTGAGCAGTTTTGGTGGGCAGCCAACTTTTGCCAAGACTGTAAACAGACCATCTCTGCTGACCAGGTCAAAAGCCTTTGTTAAATCAATGAAGGCCAGGTAAAGGGGCATGTGTTGCTCTCGGCACTTTTCTTGAAGTTGTCTTAAAGAAAAGATCATGTCGATTGTTGACCTTTCTGCCCGGAAGCCGCACTGTGATTCAGGATATACTCTTTCAGCAAGTCTTTGCAGTTTATTTAAAACAACGCGTGCAAAGACTTTACCCACGATGCTAAGGCGAGAAATGCCTCTGTAGTTGTTACAATCACTTCTGTCTCCTTTATTTTTATACAGCGTGATAATATTGGCATTTCTCATATCCTCTGGTACAGCTCCTTCTTCCCAGCATTGGCAGAGGAGGCCATGCAGGTGTTCCAGCAATACACTGCTGCCGCACTTGATGATCTCTGGTGGTATTCCGTCCTGACCGGGGGCCTTGGCTATTGGTAATCGCTCAATAGCTTCTTTTAGTTCTGCTAGGGTGGGTATGTCGTCCAGCTCTGCCATGGATGGCATCGATGGCATCTTGGGTTACATTATTTTGTTGGGAGTAAAGTTCTGAATAGTGCTCCTCCCATCTGTCCATCTGTTTAACCCTGTCACGGATTATTTCTCCAGTTGAGGACTTCAGTGGGGCTATGACTTTCTTAGCCGGCCCCAAGGCGTTTTTAATGCCGTCATACATCCCCCTAACATTACCGGTGTCGGCCGCAAGCTGGATGCTCTGACAGAGTTGGAGCCAGTAGTCATTTGCGCATTGCCTAGCTAATCTCTGAACAATGCTCCTGGCTGATCTGTACGCCTGCAGTGTCTTTGGGTTTGGGGAGTGCCTGTATTTTTGGTGGGCACTTCGTCTTTCTTCTATGGCAGGGGTGAGTATGGCAGAGTTGGCCTCAAACCAGTCGTTGTTTTGCTTCCTTTTTTCTTCCGAAGGTCTACATGGCTGTGCTGTGGATGGTCAGTCTGAGATATTCCCACTTTTCCTTGGTGCTGTTGCCTGGCAGCTCAGAGTCTAGTGAGTTGGAGAGAGCTGCTATGAACTCGGCTTTCCTGTCTGGGTGAGAAGTCTTACTCACGTCAATGCGGGGTCTGCCTACTGGTCTGGATCGGTGAGTTTTCTTTTGGCAGTAATCTCAGCTTGCAACATACCAGTGAGTGGTCTGTGTCGCAGTCGGCATTGTGAAAAGGTCGAGTGAGAAGGACATGTTTCAGTGCAGAACGCCTGGTAATAATTAGGTCCAGCTGGGGCCAGTGCTTAGAGCGGGGATGTCTCCACGACACTCTATGTTGCGGCTTTGTCTGAAAGAAAGTATTAGTGATGCATAGATCGTGGTAAGAGCATAGTTCCAAGAGTCTCTGTCCGTTTTCGTTCAGTTTCCCTGTGCCAAATCTTCCCAGGCAAGAGGACCATGAGGTGTGGTCTGCACCCACTCTAGCGTTAAAGTCACCCAGCAGTATCACGTGCTCATCTTTGGATATCGAGCTTTAACAGTGAGTCCAACTGGTTGTAGAACTCATCTTTCTTCTGCATGGTTGAATTGAGCGTGTGAGCATATGCACTAATTAGATAGGCGGGCCCTGTTGTGGTGTGTAGTCGAAGTGTGAGAAGCCTTTCAGTTCCCTGTTGGCAGGGTGCTACCATACCCAAGAGGGTGTTTCGGACAGCAAATCCAACTCCATGCTCTCTGGCTTCTTCCTCGCCTTTGCCCTGCCAGAAGAACGTGTAGTCCTTTTCTCTTAGTGAACCAGAACCTGACAGCCGTGTCTCTTGTAAGGTGGCTATGTCTACATGCAGTCTTGCCAGTTCGTTGTTTATTACAGATGTTTTCCTGGCATCGCTGATATCGTTAAGGTCGTCTGACATCCCGGGTGTCATCGTCCGTACATTCCAGGTCCCCAGCTTGAGGAATGGGGTTTTCCTTTTTGCTTTTTTATTTATATTGGTTGGTGCATGAGATTACAGTCTACTTGTCAGGCACGTGTGCACCCTAAGCCCTAGGCACCCTGTAGGGCAGGCAGACTGTGCGGGACAGCACCTTATTGACTGGGGGCTGCCCAGCTTGAGGCGGGCGGTAGCTGTCCAATGAGAGATATATATCTCTCCCACAGTCAGAAGCAGTCCCTGGCACCAGTTCTACGCCAATTGAGCGGGTGGCTTATAACCGGTCACTACTACTTCCCGTGTTGTGTCGACGCTGTGAGGCGAAGCTGGAGTGTCCTCTCCAGGGCACAGGCCTGGGCAGGTGGTGTGGAGAGTCAGCTATTGCCCATGCAGCAGACTCCCTCTCTCCACGCAGCTGAGGGGTCCAAGGGAGAGGCAGGGCCAGTACATCTTGGTGTCAACTACGTCGCAGGAATTGCCAGAGAGACGTTGTAAGCAACGCCAGGCTGCCTTCGGGATTCCAGCTCCTGATTTGTGATCGAGGTTTACTCCCCTAGCCTTTCTCATGAGTGAGTATGGCCGCAAGGCATCGGAGGTTTGGAGTCAGAGTTTTCCTTCTCCTAGATGAGCGGCCATCTAAAGCTAACGAGCCTCATCTGCCCGAAGCAACTGGTTTTGAGGCGCCAGTGGTCCGCCTTGCACTCCTTCTCCTGTTAGTTTGGAACAGGCTTCGCCGGGCTTGTTTGGCAAGCCACACGTGAAGGCCAGGAGCTGGATTTGGCTGCCAGAGGCGATTAGAGTCGCAGACCATTGGAGCATTTCTTGGGGTGAGGGAGCTTATCCCCGCACCCGCTCCGGCTTTGACAGCCCTTGAAGCCTTGCATAGATATAGAGTCTGGGAAACTGATGTATAGAGATAATCTGGGCAACTGATGTATAGCGATAGAGTCTTGGCAACTGATGTATAGAGATATAGTCTTGGCAACTGATGTATAGAGATAGAGTCTTGGCAACTAAGGTATAGAGATAGAGTCTGAGCAACTGATGTATAGAAATAGAGCCTGGGCAACTGATGTATAGAATTATAGAGCCTGGGCAACTGATGTATAGAGATAGAGCCAGGGCAGCTGATGTATAAATCCTGGCAAGCATCAACCTCTGAGGATATATTTCATAATCTTTAATCTGCATTCAACAATGGTATCATGGAATTTACATTTAAAATAATTACAGTCATTTTAATTTTTTTCCACTAGTGTTTAAATTTAAAGCAAGTATTTAATTGTTCTAAAATGTGGCTTAAGGTCTTGGTTATCAAAATTTGTATTCTACAAATTCAATAAAAAAAACTTATGGTGTTTCCTTATTTATTGGAACACAAAAGTTGGGTGCTTTTGTAAAAATGTTAGATCTAAATTAAACGTTCTCTTTTTTGCACGCAAACAATAATAATATTAGATCTAATAGTTTTCTAAATGATTGTGTAATGCTTTCTAAATTGTTTTCATTCAGCTTCCTTTATAATGCTGGACATTTCAAATAAGTGATAAAAGCAACATATAACCCAGGGTGTATTCTAGGCCATATGAGCCCCGAGTAAATTCTGAATGGTAGTTTAATATGTCCTGTTTACCGGAAGCATTTAATAGTAAAATTTTTCTTAGGTAAGTTTTATAAATATTATTTTAATCATTAGCACATGTGCCACGCTTTGAGCGCCAATTTCAAATTGCACGCATACTCTTGACGGTCTTGTTTAAAGATGGCTATACTAGTATAAAATGATAATTGATGTTGGCATTCTGAATAATTTGAAACCTTAAGTTGGCACACAGTTAGCAAAAGGTATGCAGCCGACTGCTGCATTCACGATAAGTGTTTTGCCAAACTTCACAATAATTACTACTCAGTGCATTTCATTCATCTGAGGGCATTGCCACGTCCAATGGATTTATCATAAATTATAAATATTTTCCAAAATTTTATTAGTATGTATTTGTATTTTACATGTTTGATAAGAAACATTTCATAACGCAAATATACTTTTTATTAAATAATTATAACTTCTGTTTGATCTAAGTGGCACTCTATTTAAACTCGATTCTTTTAATCAGGGATACAATGTTAATTAAACGGTTTAATTCTTCTGATACCCAATGTGCACCGAGTCCATTAAGAAGAAGTTGGTTTATGACGAAAGTGTCGCTGTTAACTTGATCACGTGAACAAGATCATAAAAAAAGTAGTACTATATACTTCGATAACGTTGAAGTTGTTACTACGTTGAATGTTGTCTTCAACTGTTAACAAATGTTTAGTGGGGATTTCTAAGTTGTCTATTAATGTTCTGCTTCTCATGTGAGCGCCTTTATATTTATATTGTTGTATCGCGTCTAATTCTTTTTCTAATTCTATTATTTCTGGGTCTGTGGGGTCAGTTAATTTAAGAATCGGTATTTTATGTTTCAGTTCCTTTTCCTTATCCCTTCGTTCCTTTTGTAAGTTTGCAGCGATTGTCTGGGTAACTCTCCTCACTGTTGATTTGAAGAGTTCCCAGTGTCTCTCTACGTTAATGGTAGGTATTGTATCTGTTTATTGTTTAATAATGTGCTGTATTATTTCTAAATATTGATTGTTCTCTAGCAAAGTATTGTTAAGTTTCCAATGTGGGGATCGACCTGTTGTCTTTTCCTTCGGTCCATTTATCTGTAATTTAATTGCTTTACGGCTCGTCTTAGATTTTTCTTTGAGTTTTAAATGCTTTTAGAGTGTAGGTTTTCCTTGTTTAATCAGGCCACACATTCGACTTTCGAATTTCGGGTGAAAAGAGCGACAATTTCTATGTGTTTTTCTTGGATTCTGATTAGGAAAAGTGTTTTTATAACTAGATCTATGTGTGTATTAAATTATCTTTAGTCTATACTGTATAGACTGGAAAGAATATTCTCACAGCGTAGAAAGAAGAAAATGGTAGGGATTTTAGAGAGTAATAAAATTGAGTATTTTGGCTCACTCAAGACGTCCTACATTGTACCATAACTTTTTAGACTGAAAGAACCTTTGCAGCGACATCTTTCGAATTTAGTGGCATAGAGTTATTGATATCAATATGTAAAATCACAGAGCTGCAAAAATACTGTTGTCCCGTACAGCCATTGTCTATCTTTGAAAAATCAAATTTACGGACGATTTTGAAAGCGCATATTTATTTATTTGTGAACATTTACATAGTATATTTTCTTTTTTTAAAAGCTAGATTCTTAAAATAAAATTTAAAAAATCTATAAACCTAGACAAGGTAAAGATAAACCACATATATTTAGTTTGAAAAACATAGCGCTGGCACCACTGTTGAAATGAGTTTATTTTAATGTAACTTAGTCTATACTTTGAGTTAGTAAAACCTAGCGATTAATTGCCACTATAAACCTTGTTACAGGGATCGAATGTCAAGTGGCGTGCCTCTTACATAGAAAGTATGGGTGGTAACTTTAAATTTAAATTCATTCATCGTTAAATTTCGATTAAAGTCAAATGTCCCAAGGGAAGTAACAAAAACAGGTATTTGACATTTTTTTGTTTTCTCAATGTCTCAGTGACATAGAAAAATAAAATGTGTAACTTTTCAACTGCTATATACTGTTTTACTATGTTCCTCAGCAATACATAACCTGCGATCTAGGCTATTATTTTGTTTATTAAATATATTTTAATAAATTGAAAAAAAAAATATTATAAGACTTTTCTTAATTTTAAATCCAATTTTTAACGACTAAAATTAGGGCTGCGGAAATTAAAGATTAAATTCTTGGTGCATCGGTAAAAAATTGTTATTGATTAAAATAATCTTAATCGATAAAATAGCAATTTAAATTTAAAGGAAATTTTTAAACAATTTTTTTGCTTTATTAATAAATAATTAAATATTAATAATAGCCTTTACTGGTATGTCGAGCTTCGACAGTCAAGCCAACTATATCGCTAGAGAGAAGGAAAAAAGAAAATGGCGTACACAGACGCCAACCGAAACTAGCGTCCTGCCCCACGCGAAACTCATGTGATTACCGATGTCGTTGATGATTTATTTAACAAACACTTTGTTTTATTTTAAAATGCCATTATAACTTCAGAGCTCAGAACCCTAACAATTTTAAACATTTTTAATAGATCTCGCGATACACCTGGAAATCTCTAACGACACACAGATTGAGAAACACTGGCCTAAAATGATTAGTTGAGAAACACTGGCCTAAAATGATTAGTTGAGAAACACTGGCCTAAAATGATTAGTTGAGAAACACTGGCCTAAAATGATTAGTGAGGCTTAAAGATAAGCCAGGAAAATTATAACTTCAAAACTTTTCAAATGAAATGCATCAATTAAGCAAGTCTTTATTAGTAGATAAAGTAATGACCTTTTTTCATTACAAACTTAAATTTCGAAACTTCTCTAAATTATTTATTTATGAAAGAAGTCCTATTTGTTAGGACACGAAGTAAAGTGAAAGATCACTTTTAAGAAATAATTTTTTTTTTTTTTTT
>MUZC01000341.1:384836-399057 GCA_002072015.1 Radix auricularia | reverse complement strand
CCTGGTGCTTTGCCTGTCTCGCACTTATCAAGGGCTGTCTGCAACTCCTGCAGAGTGAAATTTGCCGTGAAAACCTCTAGGTGTGGGCCTTTACTTTGCCTTAGGGCTTCCTCCTTTCTCATTCGGTTTATGGCCCGGCTTTCTTCAGTATCTCTGGTCTTCCGATTGACTTGGGCAAAGTGTTTATTTAACGCACGTGCGCGCTTTTCTTCACTTGCTTTCTTTTCCCCATCTGTTAACAGTGGGTTCGGGTTTTTTGCTTTTCCCATACCAGAGAGTGCGTTAACCAACCGCCAGACCTTTCTGCCGTCGAGATTGAGGTTTTCACACGTACCAACCCATTTTGCCTTTTTTGCCTTCTGTACGGCGTCCCGGACTTCAGCCGTCAAACGATTATACGCCCTTCGAGCATCGGGTGTCTTCAATTTAACGACCTTTTTCCGGGCCTTCGCTCGCAGCTTCACTAACTCCTTCAGACTCTTGTTCCAATAAGGCCTGAACTTCTGTTTTCCATTCGATCTCGGTATCGCCTTCCTGGCCGCACCGAGTATCGCGCTGCACACTTTTCGGTAACACACATCAACGTCGTCCACCTCGACGTTAAGTGGTAGTAACTGTATGTGAGATTCGCTCACATACCTATCCCAGTTAGCCTTCCGAAACTGCCAATGGCGCTGCTCGCACCGTGCTTTTATCGTTCTGAGCTCAAATCTCATCAATATTGGAAGATGGTCACTTCCTATCTCTGCTAAGACTTCCAGACTGTGTTGGGACACTAGGTCCGCAGATATGAGGGACAAGTCTGGTCGGGACTCGGTGCTATGTCCCACATGTAACAGAGTAGGGGGGCTCTCTGCACTTTGGAGCCTGATGAGATTTGTATTGAGGGCAACTTCCTCAATATAGCGACCCGATGGGTTCCGGTCAGCGTAACCCCAGTCAGGTGATTGGGCATTGAAATCACCTGCTATGATCCTCTTGCCAAATATGGTCTCAGTACCAATTGGCAATGTGATTGGGTTCCTGGGACGGTTGTACACATTAGTGATCGTGTAGGCCCGATCACCTTTGTATACCTTTGTCGTAATTGTGTCAGTTTGGTTGAGGCACTCTATGCCTAGTACCTCAACCACAAGGTCGTCTCTTACCGCTGTGGTTATCCCCCGACACCTGGGGCCACACTTACAGTGATACAGCGAGTATCCTGTAAGGTGAAACGGCTTCCCTTTCAGAAGCGTTTCTTGGAAGAGTGCTACGTCCACTTCTCGTTCGTGGAGTAGCTTGAGCACTTCCTGTGTTTTGGGACGGATACCACACACATTCAATTGCAATACATTGAGAGTATGGGTTGACTGGCTCTCAGCAGCCTTTCGTACACGGTCAGTGGTTTGCTTTACAACTAGTGCCGGCCTGTCGTTCGTCACCGGCAATAGAGGAGGAGGGGTAGCCAACCCTCGAGACGCCCCGCTCCGAAGCATCTTTTGGGGGCGCGTTAGAAGGACGGCGCCACGTCCTGCGGAAGAATTCGTATTTTTGTAGTCCATTTGAGAGGGGGTTGAACAGAAGTCTTCATTCCATTGAGGACACAGCGTTTGCGCTGTGTCCCTTGTCCGGAGGAACTTTCGGTCTTCGGCTTGCCGTGCCGGGCTTTGTTAGGCACTGGGAGTACAGCTCTCCCCGTTACCTTCACCAGACCTCTCGCTAAGGTCAAGCCCTTCCCCCTACACTCCTGGGGGTTCTGGTAAATTTGACATTTCCATCTGTCAGGTTTGTTTGTTTCAGGTATAGTCGGGTCTACACCTTACTCGTCTCCCGGGCCACGTAGAGGCCAAACCTTTCCGGCGGACCAACCATAGGTCCGGCTCCCACATGGAGCGAGCAATCCTAATTATAAATAATGTTATATCTATTCGGCATTTATTGAGAAATTAATCGTTAATTTCCGCAGCCTACATAAAAGTTTTGTTTTTCCCCCCACCCCAGATTTTACGCATGGATGAAGTGGAGCAAACAATCGTCACACTGAATGCCGTACAAATCACGTGGCAAGACAAGAATCTTGCGTGGAACACGTCACATTACAATGGGATACCTGTCATTAGTATTGAACACGATTACAATGGAAAACCTGTCATTAGTATTGAATACGATGAGTAACTTGATCATACTTTCTTTTAATTAGTTTTATTATATCTCCAGAGAACTAATCAACATTTGTATTAATAAATTTCATTGTTTCCACACAAGTCAATTTTTAAAATTGTTATTTTCTTTAAAAGACAAATGTAAACATATATTTAAATATTTTATTACAATCTACTTCTGCCATCTACAATGCTCCCTCGTCCGTTGTTGGCCACGCCCTTTAACCAACTCCCTAATCTCGAGGCCAACAGTCCATTCAACTCCCGTCCAGTACGTCAGTCTTTAACATGTCAATCATCTAGTTCCACCCCCCCCCCCCCAAATTAAGACTTGTGTGGGGTTGGGGCCGGTTTGACGAAACCTTCTCTGTTGAAACCCCCACCACTCACCTATGCCAAAGCACATGTCACTCGTGGTCATTTCATCTACCCAAGCTCTGACCGGGGCATTTAACACCTCTAGGTCTTCAACGGTCGGCTACTCTCTTGATCTCCCAACAGATTACATTTTGCGCCAGAACTCCACATTTAGCGCCTCTGTCCCTGGCAGCCCTTGATCTCATATTTAAAAGCCTGCGTACAGCTCATGGCGGTCAACCTTTGATGCAAATTTACCTAACAGCCACCCCAATTCTTTGAAATATTAAAAAAATTCTATTAAAAAAATGATAAACGCTTTGACTTTGGCTAACATTAGATATGACTTTTTTTTTTTTTTTTACAAGCGTAATCAATCAAACATGTTTCGTAGACAGTAACAGTCATTGTGAAATCTGTACCAGGATCTGGAGTCCTATGATCGCCGTCGTCAACATCGCGCAGGATGAAAACTTGGTACTGACCAGCACAACTCCTCGGGTAATTCTACAGCACAATGGAACGTTTGTCACCTACATGTCAGCCTACCTGAAAACGACGTGTAGCCTTGACCTTACATTCTACCCGTTCGACGAGCAGGTATTTTGTTTTCATTTGGGTACACGATAACTTGTAAGTTTTTTCACCAAGAGATGAGTCGCTTTGTTAACTCAGTATCAAACGGTTTAAAAAATTACTGGGTAACTAAGGACTTTAAATGTGTGTCTTGTGTCCCATCACTTCATCCAGCCAACATGGTCAATTTCAACGGCCCACATGGTCCCTTTCAGAAGCCCACACGGTCACTTTATTTGGGCCATGTTTTCCTCTCTTGGTAAGAAGCTAAAGTTTTTCTATAACAGTGTCTCAACTAGTGTACTGGATTTAGGCTTCGGAAAATCCGGAATCCATCCATTTTTACAAATCCGTCTCCGACACCTTCATAAATCCGGCCCAATTCAGCTCCAGAATGATTTTAAAATGCTGAATCCGGTACATGCTTAGTCTTAACTATCAGTATTGGCTTTACTTACATGTTCGTGTATCTCCGGCTTGAAGTTATTTGTCTGAAACGTTCTCAAAATCGATTTAAGTTCTTTACGGGTTGAAGTGATTGTCATGTATTGTAATGCTTCAATCTGTAAATGTTCATTCTGTATTCCACTAACTATAATAATGTGTCCAGCCAATTTGCTATCTACAACACTTCATTGTGGTGGTTTCGGCTTAATATATCATTGTCAAGTTTTCATAAAGCTTTGATCACTACCATGTGCTACCGGACTAGTGGGACACTATAGAACCGGTCACTGTCTAAAGTGAAGATTGGCCTCTGTCCGCAAAAATGCTGGTCAAAGCATGAAGTGAATGTGTTCATTGCCCGAAGATCGCTAGTGCAGTTAGCAAAAGACGCGTGCCCTCAATCCCTAAGATCCCAGATTACACCAACCACAGGGCCCTGGTGGTGCACATCATGCAAGTAAGAATTGGGATTTGATATGTGGCTGACTGCCAGCTAACATACTAGTGTGTTTATATGTGTGTGTGTGTGTGGGTGGGTGCGTGTGTGTGTGGGTGGGTGCGTGTGTGTGGGGGGGGGTAGACAATTCTCTCGTCAGTTTTCAGCTACAAGACGAAAAACTTCTAGAAGTTTGTTGTACGAAAAATGAGTTACTCGCCTCTATCTCTAACTCTTGAAGATTATTGCCAATGAAAACCACATTTGAGCTCGAACAACTTTGAGCAGTTGATGATTGGTTCTAGTGGAGATCTCAGGTACCGTGACTCTTTTTGGTTCTGGTGAAGATCTCAGGTACCGTGACTCTTTTTGGTTCTGGTGAAGATATCAGGTACCGTGACTCTTTTTGGTTTTGGTGAAGATCTCAGGTACCGTGACTCTTTTTGGTTTTGGTGAAGATCTCAGGTACCGGGATTCTTTTCTCACAAACACTAAGAGATGAGTGATATGTTTAATTCTTAAATAAATTTGCGAAATTTTTATGCTGTTTCTTAAAAGCCGTTATCTGTGTCATACAAACTATTTATAGTCCATATTTATCTTTGCTATGCCCCCACATCTCTGTATTTTATATCATAAATAAATGTTATGTTCTAAACGTGCCTATGTTATTTTCCCAAGGGCTGTGTATGTTTTGTTGAACATAAATGTTGTGTTCTACATTTATTTATGTTTTGTTGCTACAGCACATTGTGTGTTATGTAATCATCAATGTTATTTCCACTAGCAATGTGACATCATCTACGTAATCATCAATGTTATTTCCCATAGCAATGTGACATCATCTTCACCGTAATTTACGACGACTGTGACTTCAACGTGACGGCCATATTACAACCTGAGCTGGCCCAAAACGATCTCAATGGGGAGTGGTCGATCATCGGACGAGACATTAACAACTATTGGTACCCAACTTCCAGTGGAAAGCTTCCTTTTGTCAAGTAGGTCAACAGTAGGATGTTGGTCAAGTTCTGTTAATTTGTTGAAATAATAATGTTAACTTTTGAATGAATGAATAAATTAATGAATGCTTACTCTTATAGTGCTAACCCGGTCGATGCTAGACTAACATATTCTTAGCACTCTTATGAATGAATGCTTACTCTTATAGTGCTAACCCGGTCGATGCTAGACTAACATATTCTTAGCACTCTTATGAATGAATGCTTACTTCTATAGTGCTAACCCGATATTTGCTAGACTAACATATTCTTAGAACTCTTATGAATGAATGCTTACTTCTATAGTGCTAAGCCGATAGATGCTAGACTAACATATTATTGAATGCTTTCTCCTATAGTCTTAGCCCTCTCATGTTCAAATACTTTATCGAAAAATTTAAATTTTCTTTGTTTTGACACTATTTAGAAAATTTTTGAAGACTGTTCCCCAATTTCGGTACCGATGTTTCAAAAGAGTGACATTTTTTATGAAACATATAATCAACCAAACACAGAGCTAAAACAAGATATAATCAACCAAAAACAGCGCTAAAACAAGATATAATCAACCAAACACAGCGCTAAAACAAGATATAATCAACCAAACACAGCACTAAAGCAAGATATAATTAACCCAACACAGCGCTAAATCAAAATATAATCAAACAAACACAGCGCTAAAACAAGATATAATCAACCCAACACAGCGCTTAAACAAGATATAATCAACCAAACACAGCGCTAAAACAAGATATAATCAACCAAACACAGCGCTAAAACAAGATATAATCAACCAAACACAGCGCTAAAACAAGATATAATCAAACAAACACAGCGCTAAAATAAGATATAATCAACCAAACACAGCGATAAAACAAGATATAATCAACCAAACACAGCGCTAAAACAAGATATAATCAAACAAACACAGCGCAAAAACAAGATCTAATCAAACAAACACAGCGCTAAAACAAGATGTAATCAACCAAACACAGCGCTAAAACAAGATATAATCAACGAAACACAGCGCTAAAACAAGATATAATCAACCAAACACAGCGCTAAAACAAGATATAATCAACCAAACACAGCGCTAAAACAAGATATAATCAACGAAACACAGCGCTAAAACAAGATATAACCAACCAAACACAGCGCTAAAACAAGATATAATCAAACAAACACAGCGCAAAAACAAGATCTAATCAAACAAACACAGCGCTAAAACAAGATGTAATCAACCAAACACAGATCTAAAACAATAGATCTACAATGAACTAAAAAGATTACGCTGTAAAATGGTTCAAAAGATCAAATACTTTTTTTCCCTACAAGTCCAAGCATTTTGGTAATGAAAAACATTCCATTATGAAAAAGTACCCCGTTTTACTGCTCAGTATCATTTGGAATAGGTTTTCCAAAATGGATGTAACTGGGGTCCTAACAGAAACGGGATTCAGAGTGCCATCCCCTTGTTAAGCCATTTATAAGTTTGATGCTTTTGAAATCATGGCAGAAAATGATTTTAGTAACCAACATCCTTTAGTTTTAGCGAGCATGCGCAAAGGAAGCATTAGTAAGAAACGGTGTCTCACGCGATTTTGTTCTTGTCTACAGACTGCAGCTGAAACTACGTCGGAGCTCCCTCTACTACATCTTAAGTGTGGTCATGCCACTCTCTCTGACATCAATCATGTCGTCATTGGTGTTCTTGATCCCTCCTTCCACCGGAGAAAAGGTGTCTTTCCTGGTGTCTATCTTCGTCTCCAATTCCGTGCTCCTCAGCTCCGTGGTGTAAGCAACTGTATTTTTTTTAATATAAAGAAGGGGAGATGATATAGTCGGAACATATCAATTTTGATTCCCCTTCTTACTGCGTTTAAGGTCCCACAATCTATGTTTTGATCGTTCTAGGTTCTATGTATAATATGAAGAGTTTGCTGCTATTTGTAAGTCAGTAGATAAACCGACGGCATTTTGATGTCACAAAATTGGATGACTATTGATGTACCGCATGAGATAGGACTGCGTTAGAGCTTTTAAATAAAATACAAAATACACAAACACATTATGTATTCAAAACAATAAATGACAGCTTTATTAATGAATTAATACTAAATTATCATAAGACAATTTTTGGTCGAAGAAGGATCTTTGCCGAATCGTTCTCTCTTTTGTTACGTATTGCCAGACTCACTCATACCCTGTTTACACGTTATACATCTACTAATAATACAAACGTTTACGTTTTGGCTAATGCCTGACACTATTTAATGTATAAGAGTTTCATTAAATTATTTAAAATTAAAAAAAAACAACAGAAAAAACCCCATCAAAATACATTAAGAGATCCTATAACACAATGTTAAGAATGAAAGAAAATCTTGATGTGAATGACAGTTGTTACATTCTTTAAGAGACCTTCACCTTCAATCTGTTAGGAGCACGATGCCACGAAGTCTGTCCGAGACGCCGAGACTGGTCCTCTTCCTAAGTGTCATCATGGTCGAATGTTTCCTGGCCTTGCTGGCCACCTTGTTTGTCATCAGGAAGCACCAACAGGAGGAGAGACAGCTGGACAACACACATGACGTCACACCGAATCATCATCGTGGGTCAGCCAAGTCTGATGACAAACGTGGAGATACGACCACACGGGGAACACGGACCACTGTCCAGCAAGGAAAGGGGAATGAAGTGAAGCCATTCGATGGGCTCGACTCGGCTCCTATAAACGCCAGTAGATCTAAGATACGAGGCCTGTTCAATCTGAATTCCAAACAATGGGATATTCTTTTCTTTGCTTTGTATCACCTGACCAGCCTTACCCTCTATATAATACTTTATGCTATGTAAACTCGCAGTTTTAGCCGTGGGAGATGAACGAGTGTGAATAAAATAAGTTTTCATGAATGCCATTTCATAAAGTAAAATCTCTGAAAGACAGCTTACTTTAATCAAAGCTCTCTTACTCATGTTATAAACTGTCAACTAGTTTCTGCTGATCGTTTCATTTGGTGATATTTTTTCAAGAGTAATAATTTATAGATCTATATATATTTTTTTAAAACCACTTACAAGAAGACAAAAGTTAAAAAAAAAAAAAAATTCAAGTAAAATCTTTATTGAGCTTGATTGATAATTTATAAATTTCATTTTAGTCATTTTTTAAAATTTATTTTTGTATATTTCCTGAAATACTTAAAAAATCTATTAAATCAATAGCTTTTAAAAATAAATAAAACTCTTATTTGCTTGACTATTTCCTTTCGCTAGTTTCTTAGTTTTGTTTATATGTAGCACCTTTCTAAGAACACATCGCAACCAATCAAATCACTGACAGATTATTGGTAATAGTCCAGCATATCTATCAGATTTATTTCAAAATATCTTTTAAACCGTGTGGGAAAAAATTTGAGGAGCTTTGCGCACAAACTTTACTTTCGTTTTATTTCTATACGTGAACTAATTGTGGGTGAGACTGCAATCAGGCTTGTACATTAGTAGATAGTTATGAGTAGTGTCAGGCTCACTCATATCCTGTTTACATGCTATCCACCTACTCAGTGTTATAACAAGGGCTGCTAGATTCATTACTGAAGAATATTCAAAACTGACAAGAGTAACACCATTAGTTAAATCAAAATACTTTGAAACGCTAGAGAATAGAACAAAGAGCAACGTACTAATAATATATAAGGAAATTCCTCTAACTTGTAAATACAGCATAAATGTAATCTAATACAAACCTCAGATAGACATAAATATTATCTAAATAAAAGGTTAAAACAAGTTTCTTATTCCTGCAGTAACTGAAAGCCATTTTTAAAATTAATAAAAAATTTCTGAGAGCCCCATTGCAGCACTGTGGTTCATCAAACCTGGCATGGAAATCTTCCACTCATCATTGTAATAGATACTTCGTAAATTGTACGCGAGCGGCAATGTGTAAACTGAAGAGCCGCGGTTCGGCCACCGTTGTTATATGATTATGGTGAAAAGCTTGCAGATCTTTGTGCTTCTGATGGACTGGTCATATGTAAGAGGCAGTCACCAAAAAGAATTAGGACAACTTGGGGTCAGTTGGAGAGACTGGTGCAGGACCGGGATGGCAGGAGAGACTTTGTGGCCCGTGCCCCAGATGTTACGACAGGAAATGATACTAACGACGGCTCCAGTAGTGTTTCCAAGCAATGCTCCAGCACCTGTTAGCTTAGAAAATTAAACACCAAAAACAATATTGCTTGATAGTAAAATGTTTTTTTTTCAAACATCGTTAAGGCTCCTTATGAAAAAACACTTTAAAAAAAATCAGTTAGACCCTCTAGGACAGGGCCATATTTTCCCGCGTTTATTCCAGAAAAAAAAACGGCTTCAATAGTTTAAATGTAGAAAATAAAAACCCACCCTTAACCTTTATGACTACCCCTCTCCCAACCCTAATATGCAACCGCTGATTCGGATATACTATACAGATAAGAGAAGGAACAAAGCCGGGACTGAACATGTACACTCATTGTGTAATCTGATACAGAGCTGATGATATACTTGTACAATTATTGAATTGTAGGATGCTACCCTTAAAATTTATTATTTTTTTTAAACGGAGGAATGGGTTTTTAAAATTTTAGGGTCCTGAAACTTTGTGGTCCTGAAACTTTGTGGTCCTAAAAGTTTGTGGTCCTGAAACTTTGTGGTCCTGAAACTTTGTGGTCCTGAAACTTTGTGGTTCTGAAACTTTGTGGTTCTGAAACTTTGTGGTTCTGAAACTTTGTGGTCCTGAAACTTTGTGGTTCTGAAACTTTGTGGTTCTGAAACTTTGTGGTTCTGAAACTTTGTGGTTCTGAAACTTTGTGGTTCTGAAACTTTGTGGTCCTGAAACTTTGTGGTCCTGAAACTTTGTGAGAAAAAAAGGACATCAAAAGTTTCAATAAGAGCAGCGTATTTGCAAATACGATCTACTTTTTTGACAGCTCTTTTGCCTCCTCTATCTCACGTGACCTACATAGCCAGATCTGATAGAAATGTTCACTGACCTGGAGAGAGATTCACCAGGTTGAAGTGATGTATCACTCATCACCCTAATGGATGCATAGACACACACTGACCTGTAGAGACTCACCAGGTTGAAGTGATGTATCACTCAACTCATCACCCTAATGGATGCATTGACACACACTGTCACCATTAAAAGACGATCGCCATTTATCCCGACGGTGTAAACTACGTCAAACACACGTTTATATAGGAAAACAATATTAATGCCCATGTTTGCTTGTTGGGTCATATTCCATTTATATTCCAATTTTATGACACAAATCAGTGGTTATATAACCATCCATTTGAATACAGGCCCGAGTGTGAGATGGTTACATCCCCCACCCCCCACCATTCAAACACTTGATACCACGGGAGTTTCTTGTTATTACCTCAAGTCATAGTTTTGTGTTTGAATGTGATCAATCAGCGGACGATGGTTTAATGCAGCTTGGATGGAATTGTCAACATTTAGCCAATAAATTGTGTAAGTTTAATGCGTATTCGTTGAATAGTAAACTTATCATCAAAAAAGCTTTTAAAATATCTAATAGAAATAAAAGAAAGTAACAGCAAAGTTAATAGGCAAAATGAAGCTAAATACTATTTTTGTATTGAAAACACTTCCAGTATCAATGGAGTGCCTCCGTTAAAATATTTTGTATGTAATGTTCAACGTCGCTCACTAAGAAGGTGTGTAATAAAAACCAATTTGTTAAAGAACATTTCTGTTGTGATAATTGTAAGTATAAATACTTTATTAACTAAAATGGTCTTTTCTTTATTCGAAGCCATGTTTAAATTTTTTGATTTGTAAAATATCATTAGCCAGTCGTAGAAAATTTAAGCTGAAGGTTCACCAACAGAAATTCGAAAAGGGATTTTATTTGGGACCGAAATTTTAACCAAATTAAAAAGCAAAAAGAAAATTTTGCCGAGGCTTGCAATAGTTTTAAAAAAAATTAGATAAGATTTTAATTTTTGTTTCAAAGATAGACAAGGGAAAATATTGAATAAAAGTGCACTAAGATTTCATTGTTCTTTTGTAGGTTAAAAACGATTTGAGAGCCCATAAAGGAAAAGTCGTTAAAAAAATTAATGTTAAAACTAATATAAATGTATCAACAGTTTCCAGTTTAGAATCGGACGTTACTTTAATTTTTGTAGTAAGTCAAAGAAGGGTGAGAAATACATGTCTAGTCAAATTGAAACACACTTCTTAAATTTGTTTTCCAATTCGTTACACAAAATAACTTTTCTAATCTATGATTTAATCCATTTGTAATAAGCGTACAATAGTTATTTTGCCTTAATTTTCTTAATATCTTATCTTATCTTATATGTTACAGACGCTCTTTCTGTACAGAAGATTATTGCGTCCTACGTATTTCTATGGTTTATGTTTAGTCCTGTATTCTTACTAGAGTTTTAAATGATGATAAAGTGTTGGCTTTCCTGGTTTCTTCAGGCAACCCATCCCACGCCCGAATACCGGACGGAAAGAAAGAAAACTTGTATGTGTTTGTTCTTGCATAATATCACTGCGTACAGTTAATAAGTCAGGTCTTCTACTGAGATATGAATGTCAGATTTCTTAGTGCCATGAAGATCTCACGTGGGGCACCATTCTCGCTTCTGACCTGTCTGCTAACGTTTGCCCACTGCACTCTCAACGAATCCATGTCGGCCTGGAGACAATCGAGGTCAAAGTTAAAGACAGACATCCGAGCTCACCTGGCAGTGAGAGACCTGCTGCACCCAGCCCAAAATGTTGACGAGGCTTTTGTGGACATCGAATTTGGTTTCTGGACCTACAAGGTAGGAGTTGACAACTTCATGTAGATTTAATGATATACGCTAGCAGTAAAATAATAATAATAATAATAATAATAATAAAATGATAATTTATATAGCGCTGTATCCCAGCAAGGAGCCAGGCTCACAGCGCTTTACATGGAAACAACAATACATATATAAATAAAAAGAAACATTCATAGCATATTCACTACATAAATGACGATACGGTATACTCAATACCAATGGTTCGTAAATTTAATCTGATAAAAGGTGGCTAGTAAACTGCTTACGGTATACACGCGCCTTAATTTAATTAACGGTAAACTCTAACTTAAAAATTGATGAACAGTTCTGTGTATAATTTTGTATCTTAAAAGTAATAATAATAATAAATTGATAATGTATATAACGCTGTATCCCAGAAAGGAACCTGGCTCAAAACACTGTACATGAATATATTAACATACCTATATGTATTAAATAAACATTCATGTCATAACAACATCATAAATTACGGTACATTACACATAAGCTCGTGGAAGATTCTGATCTTCTCTCGGGCGCCTCCCCAGCCGGCGTATAGGGGAAAGCCCACCAGATATGGAGGGTGCCAGGGAAATAAAATACCCGAGGTGGACCAAAAACAGCCCTACTGCCTTATAGGAAGTGGAGGGATCCACAAAAGTTAGGGAGCCAACCCGAACAAAGGCAGCTACCCACTGAGCTGTGAGGGGCAACATCCCAAGTGGTTGCGCGCAAGGCCAACAACCCCGTCGTGTTCAAAAACAGAGTTACAAAAACACACATAAGCTACTTTAATCAGTTACAGTAATGTTGTTTCTTTTATTTTGAAATAAAATAAAAATTAGAAAAGATGTCTCTTGGGGGAAGTTTTGGTTGTTTGAATACTACGGATCTTTAATCTACTTTATTTATATATCGTGAAAGTAATAAACCAGACGGAAATTGTGTTAAGATCTTCACCCACAGGTTACCATGCTATGTCCTTATAAGAAGTCAATTGTTACACTGTAAAATTACAACATTATGTGAGTGAAAACATGCGTTCACACAAGGAGGTTATTTAGTTTTTACTGCTAACATTTTAACTGAGTTCTTATCAAATTAAAGGTTCTAGCGGTGAGCGAAATTGAGCAGTCAGTAACTACTATAAGTTTACTATATGTACTGTGGAAGGACGAAGATCTTGTCTGGAATGCATCCGATTACAGTGGAATAGACGTGATTAGCTTGGACTACGATGAGTATCATTGCTATTTTATTCATTGCTTATATATATATATATATATATATATTTATATATACTTTAATTTGTTGTGCTGACAGTTCGGTTAATTTAACTTTGACGAGTACAAGTCCAACGTTTAAGACCAGTAGTGTTTGATAATGAAACTAGAAACTTCTATTGATAGACGTGATCAGAAAATATTGCAGACTCATACTTAGCAAGAAGGAGAACCACATATTTATGAATGTGATATACAACCGTGTTCTAATTTAGAGATTAGTGAGCATTGGCTTATTGTTACTCTTTGGTGTTGTTGAAAGATTGTTTCATTAAATGATATTACATTAACACGTTTCTGTTTATCTGTATAAATTCTTATAATCTTACTACATAATTGGGCATAGTCCTGTATGTGATACACTAAGTGCTGTATGTGATACACTAAGTGCTGTATGTGATACACAAAGTGCTGTATGTGATACACTAAGTGATGTATGTGATACACTAAGTGCTTTATGTGATACACTAAGTGCTGTATGGGATACACTAAGTGCTGTATGTGATACACTTACTGCTGTATGTGATACACTAAGTGCTGTATGTGATACACTAAGTGCTGTATATGATACACTAAGTGCTGTATGTGATACACTAAGTGCTGTATGTGATTCACTAAGTACTGTATGTGATACACTAAGTGCTGTATGTGATACACTTACTGCTGTATGTGATACACTTACTGCTGTATGTGATACACTTACTGCTGTATGTGATACACTTACTACTGTATGTGATACACTAAGTGCTGTATGTGATACACTAAGTGCTGTATGTGATACACTAAGTGCTGTATGTGAAACACTAAGTGCTGTATGTGATACACTAAGTACTGTATGTGATACACTAAGTACTGTATGTGATACACTAAGTACTGTATGTGATACACTAAGTGATGTATGTGATACACTAAGTGCTGTATGTGATACACTAAGTACTGTATGTCATACACTAAGTGCTGTATGTGATACACTTACTGCTGTATGTGATACACTAAGTGATGTATGTGATACACTTACTGCTGTATGTGATACACTAAGTGCTGTATGTGATACACTAAGTGCTGTATATGATACACTAAGTGCTGTATGTGATACACAAAGTGCTGTATGTGATACAC
>MUZC01000341.1:312810-334694 GCA_002072015.1 Radix auricularia | reverse complement strand
AATTGCTAGTATTATGTCCACTTGACGTCCGAGCACAAATTGCTAGTATTATGTCCACTTGACGTCCGAGCACAAATTGCTAGTATTATGTCCGCTTGACGTCCGAGCACAAATTGCTAGTATTATGTCCACTTGACGTCCGAGCACAAATTGCTAGTATTATGTCCGCTTGACGTCGGGGCACAAATTGCTAAGATTATGTCCGCGTGACGTCCGGGCACAAATTGTTGGTATTATGTCCGCTTGACGTCCGAGCACAAATTGCTAGTATTATGTCCGCTTGACGTCTAGGCACAAATTGCTAAGATTATGTCCGCGTGACGTCCGGGCACAAATTGTTGGTATTATGTCCGGGCACAAATTGCTAGTATTATAACCGCTTGACGTCCGGGCACAAATTGCTAGTATTATAACCGCTTGACGTCCTGGCACAAATTGCTAGTATTAGGTCCGCTTAACTCTGGATTAGCTCTTCGATGCGGATACTGATTTTAATTAAAGATCTTCACTAAACAAATGATGCATATTCTCACGTTGATCTAACACACATAATTTTTAAATGAGATTAGCGGGGTATTACTCTTATTTCCTTTCAAACCATGTTATGTAATATTTCCCCCTACCGAAGACTACCGCTAATGAAAACATTTTTTCTCCGGTGTGATGTCCCGGGAAAGATCTGGTGAAGACCAAACCACCAACGAAGTTCAATGACACAATAGCGGGTAGATGGATGACAAGATACTTCTTGAAACGGGGCTCCGGCTGAAGGTGTGAAATGAGGGACCGACAACTCGATTGTCTGGACTCAACACAAGGCAGAAGAACATTTGTAAAAACGAAAAGCCTAACACTAACATGAGACGTATCCTTTTTTCTGTTTACATTCGCAAAAATATTTTTAAAATTCTTTACATGCTAGATTGTGCTTTTTTTCTCTGATGTTATACGAACTTTCCATTCAACTTTTCTGCATCACAAAATTATATTACACAATTTAATTTAATCAAAAATAGTAATTTTTTATAGCCTATCCCAATGTGAGCACATCAAGTCTCATACATACATATTGAGTACAAAATTTCTAAACCGAAATGTTAGATTATGACATTGTTAGGTTAGGGTTAGGTCCTTACAGTATTGTGAGGCTAGCGTTAGGTCCTTAGAGTGTTGTGAGGTTAGGGCTAGCGTTAGCGTTATGTCACCTTTTCACCCGTAGACAAAAAACGAAATCATACATCTTTGCCATTTCGCCGATAAATTTTCAATTAATATTCTTAATAGTAGTATACCACACAATTGTAAATAACGTGAAATTCTGTCACTACACATTTAAAGAAGGCCTATATGTAAGATATTGAACTCACTAATACTAACCAAAGCATGCAACTATTTATTTCATATTAGAACTGAAAATGTATACAGTTATGTTAAGTTAGAGTACGGGCAGTTAACCCTTGAACAACGGAACACTTAACTTTTCTGCCCTTGGCGGCCAACGGTTTGAACAAAATTCTTGTTACGACTATGCAAAAAAATTTTAAAAGAAAAATTGCACTCTTGCTCATTGAGAACGTTATCAAAGAGTTCAAACTTGCTTCTAAATTTAACTTTGGTGACCACGAATAAAAGACAACAATTAGCTTGCTTTTCTCACGACTATAGAACAAGAAACACATTAATCAGATTATTATGACAAGACTTTACCCAGACCCTAATCTTTAATCCTGATAATCTACACCCTCACCCACACAAACACGGTTCGCGGCTGGGCTCGGCGTGACTTATCAGCGCTGCCAGAGGGACCGGATCACCCGACACTTGTCACAAGTTTACACCAGATCATACCACGCCCTGCTGGCCCTGCTACGGCTGTAGTTGATGGAGACACACACTGGCATGGCTAAGTGGCTATGACAAGACACAAGTCATATTCAAGGGAGTGCGGACTCAAATAGATATCTCGTGTGTAGGTAACCAGGCCTTGATTTTCTTGAATGAACTTTATCTCAATTAATATGGACTTAAATAAAACATAATCGCTAGAGTTACAGAGACGACACCATTTGCCAGATAACCTGTCTAAAATAACAATATTTTGGAAACTTCGATTTAAGATGCGCTGAACCAGACGTTAAAAACATGTCGTTTTCATACCTATTTCTCTACATCCTTATCCAGGCCCTGGTCAATGTCACTTATATATATTTTAAACAATTAGGGTCCGTTATCAGAAAAGGTGTTCAATGTACAGGAGAAGACAATCATTAGGACTTAAACTGTCATGTAAGATGTCATGTAAACTGTCATGTAAGATGTCATGTAAACTGTCATATAAACTGTCATGTAAGATGTCATGTAAACTGTCACGTAAGCTGTCATGTAAACTGTCATTTAAGATGTCATGTACGCTGTCATGTAACTGTCGTGCAAGCTGTCATGTAAACTGTCATGTAAACTGTCATGTAAATTGTCATGTAAACTTTCATGTAAACTGTCATGTAAGCTGTCATGTAACTGTCGAGTAATCTGGCATGTAAACTGTCATATAAGCTGTCATGTAAGCTGTCATGTCAACTGCCATGTAAGCTGTCATGTAAGCAGTCATGTAAACTGTCATTTAAGCTGTCATGTAAGCTGTCATGTAACTGTCGTGTAAGCTGTCATGTAAACTGTCATTTAAGATGTCATGTCAACTGCGATGTAAACTGTCATGTAAGCTGTCATGTAACTGTCGTGTAAGCTGTCATGTAAACTGTCATTTAAGCTGTCATGTAAACTGTCATGTAAACTGTCCTGTAAGCTGTCATGTCAACTGTCATGTTAAAGACGATGGACAAAGAATCTGATAAAACTCAAATTAATTTATTTGTTGAAAACCCAGCCATAGTGAAAACAAGACTATACAAATAAGGTGGGACGTGGTGGTCGAGAGGTAGCGCTCTCGACTGTCATACCGATGGTCACGAGTTCAAATCCACACGAAGGTGAGGATTTGATCTCGGGGCCTGAGGAGTCCCCGAGTCACCCAGCTCCGAATGGGTACCTAACTAGACAATAGTTAGGCGGCTGGGGTAATGCGTGGAACCCCTATAGCCGTGGCCTGTGACCGCTACATCACTTGCCAACAGATCATCTCTCATGATCTGTGGACGCAATTATCTTCTGCATAGAAGGAGCGTCTGTATATCTAAGATAAGATAAGATAAGATAAGGTCAGAATGTACTGAGTGGGGCTTTGTCAGCATGCCAGGCTTTTTGTTAGATATTGTAATCTACGGACAGTAACATGTAAAAGCGACTCACAGTGCTAACCAAAATTAAGATGTAATTGATGTAGCTGGGAGTTCGAGCACGGACTCAAGAAAGTCATTGATTAACTTAAGGGGGCGGGTAAGATCGAGCTGGTCGGGGCCTAACATGGACTGTAGCATGATTGTTGATGAAGACATCTATTTAAAAAAATAATAAAGTGACTTTGTTCTCAGATTGGATAATGTAAATCCATGCAGAATACATTAAAAGAAATTACAGTTTTAGCCAATAATGAACATTGTCATGTGGATCCTCGGCATTGAAAAGAATACAGGGTATAGATTCTTATCCTGCTTACTAAAAATAGAGTCCAAGTTTGTTTCATTAAGCAATGCAACATTTATAACGAGTCGATAAATACTTTTGTCTTTAAATGTGTGATAAATTGTATACAATGATTCCAGATTATAAAGAAAAGACTAAGAGGAGACATAGGAATAAATATCGCTTACTGGTATGCTACAATCATTTTTAGGTACGCATTTGCTGATATTTTTAGCGCATTTTCGAGAAGTCGAATGCGCTATTGCACCCGTTTTGTCCGTCTGTCCGTCATCACCCTTGATCTCAGCATCCATAAGTCCTAGACCCATGAGGTATATATGTTTTTTGTATGTCCTGACCTGCCATTTGTGCATCAACACTCAGTTACTCGATCCGTTAAAAAACCCCGTTAAAACTACCAAAAAATATTTCGAATCGAGAGGTAACACTAGCGCAGGGAACGGCCGCCATTGCCGGAAGTCGAATACACAATCCGTCAGGCATTGAAGAGTGGTGCGAAAGGGTGCAAAAGAATTAGTTGTTTTTTTTTAGTTGACGTCATTAGAATATGTGTAAAAGTTTAGAGAGTTTTACGTCATCATTTGTGGTGACTTGTAGTTAGATTAAAGAGAAAATAAAATTTTTTTAAATGTAAAGAAATGACTTTTAAATAAAAAAAATGTCAGGTATATTCATTACACAAGAAAATTCATAAAAATATGTCTAAAATCTAAACACAATTACTGATAACTACATAATTCTGATATCTAACATAAGTACTGATACATAATACGAAAATGCGCTAACACGTCCTGAATTCCAATAGGGACCAGGCTTAACATGATTTTTTTTCTTTTACCTTCTTTTAGCCTTGGAATAGACAAAAGGCTGAAACCATTTTGAAATGTAGAAAGAATTTTAGGTGTAAGTCATTTAGATTTTAAAAAAAAAACGTCTTAAAATTAAATGATTTTTCTCAGCTTCCTGTAGTTTATGCAGATGTTAGTTTGGGAACCGTGGCTTTTTGTAAATCAGGTTTCATTGCATTCAGAGGCGTTACTAGGGCTGGTGTCATCCAGTGCGGTGGGTCATGATGTCAACACCCTCACGACATACTCCATAGTTCTACTCCGAGTCTTCCAGTGCCTCTGATTGGAGTGTTGGCAGTTTGCTATAAATAAGTGGGTCATGATGTCAACACCCTCACGACATACTCCATAGTTGTGCTCCGAGTCTTCCAGTGCCTCTGATTGGAGTGTTGGCAGTTTGCTATAAATAAGTGGGTCATGATGTCACCACCCTCACGACATAGGGTCTTCCAGTGCCTCTGATTGGAGTGTTGGCAGTTTGCTATAAATAAGTTTTGCTTGAATTTCGGGCACGTGTCCCCAAAATGTTCGCCGCCACCGGGTCTATGTGTTTTATTAACTGATGGTAAGATTGTTCAAGAGAGACTTCAATGTTAGCTCTAAGATATTGTTAAGCATTGATCCATGACTCGCTAGTACATTCACTGAAGACTGATAGAAAAAAAAGAATTATGGTTGTATAAAAAACGTATTAAAATGAAGGCCCACCAAGCAGATAGAAAAAAAATATCATCCCTCAAATGCCATCTGTTGCTTTTAAGTTCGGAATATAAATAAGGAATTCTTTTTTAAACGAGCTTTAAAGACTTTTCTGTTCCATTTAAATGGTAGATGATTTGATAGCAATATTTGCTTTCAAAAACTTGTTTTGATCCTTATAAAATTTTGTTCATATTATGGTGCATATCTTTTAGGCACGTGTTTTAATTTTTTTTAAAAATAATATTGAAAAATACTTAATTATTTAATCACCAAAATGTGATCCATGAGATGTTAAATCTGTAGCAACAAAAAAACAAAACCCGTAGGTCAAGAAGTTCTAATCAAAGTGATGTCACCAGTTAAAACTAATTTATGAAGAACTACCACAGCGACTGATAGTGAGTAAGGTAAAAAGGAGACTAACAGCCGGTGTAAGGTTTGATAGCTTTCAGTCTGGTTTTTATGGCTTGCCAGTAACAAAATGAATGGTTATATTTAGATAAGATAAACACGTACGGCAAATAAAGACTTTGATTTATATTTAAATTTTCCTTTAAAATGTGAGTAAATAATAATACGAGATAGGATGAATAGAGCAGCGTTTAGAATCAATGAGCAGCTCTCAAAGTTAAAACAAAAACTTAATGTACGGGAAAATATAACGTAGAAAAGAGGAGTTGCCACAGTTGAAAGTAGTTTGACAGTTGTAGGTATAATAGAAGGTGTTTGCACATTGACATATGGCAGCCGTAGGTTAAGGAAAAAAAGACAATTGTAGCAGAGGAAGAGAAAATGAGAAGTTGGGACACTTAACATCCAGTAAAAAGATATTAACCAGTTGTTTCATATTTGTGACAATTCACAGCTAGTTAAAAACCCTTAACCATATGTTTCCCACTTGTGACAATTCATAGCTAGTAAAAAGACCTTAACCATATGTTTCCCACTTGTGACAATTCACAGCTAGTAAAAAAGACCTTAACCATTCTGTCAGGGAAACATTATAGAGTTATTGGGTTTTCCCTGACATGTCAATGTTGTTACTTGTGTTTGGTGCGGTGCGGTGCGCGTGATAGGAAAGCGTACGACGTAAGAGTGTGAACGTGACGTAGTGAGAAGGCAGTTGTTGTGAGAGAGAGATAGAGGTCGGTTAGTATATGGAGGAACCTTCGACCTGCAGTACACAAGGGATACACGAGTTGTAGCGTTTCCCAGAGTTCGTCTGTTGGACTGAGAGTTGTTACATGTGATGTTAAGACGCATGGAGTTGTACTACGATTAATAAAGATTCCTGTTAGTCAGTGTTACTACAAGGACTTTGTGTTCGGTCTTTGTGCGCAAGTTGGCGGTGAAGTAACGATCAGAACCCCAAGACAACGAATCCCCGACACATTTGTTTCACACTTGTGACAATTCACAGCTAGTAAAAAGACCTTAACCATTTCTTTCTTACTTTTAAAGTGAATAAGAGACGCCCCCCACACAGATTTTGACGAGGAAACTAAATTGACGATAGTAGTAACAGCTTTACCTGACAGAGTGTTCTAGTCTTCCGGTCAGTGGCAGCTTAACGTCAAAAAAGTGTTCTAGTCTTCCGGTCAGTGGCAGCTTAACGTCAAAAAAATGTTCTAGTCTTCCGGTCAGTGGCAGCTTTACGTGACAAAGTGTTCTAATCTTCTGATCAGTGGCAGCTTTACGTGACAAAGTGTTCTAAT
Organism: Radix auricularia; assembly: GCA_002072015.1. Taxonomy (NCBI): domain Eukaryota; kingdom Metazoa; phylum Mollusca; class Gastropoda; family Lymnaeidae; genus Radix; species Radix auricularia. Next base: position 327,829 of record MUZC01000341.1, on the reverse strand, counting down.
CTTCTGATCAGTGGCAGCTTTACGTGACAAAGTGTTCTAATCTTCCGGTCAGTGGCAGCTTTACGTGACAAAGTGTTCTAATCTTCTGATCAGTGGCAGCTTTACGTGACAAAGTATTCTAATCTTCCGGTCAGTGGCAGCTTTACGTGACAAAGTGTAGTAGATGTCTGATCAATGACAGCTTTACGTGACAAAGTGTTGTAGTCAGCTGACGCTTCCAGCCCGTTCCCTACCCTTTAAAGTTGTGGAAGATTGACATGCCCACCCGTGTGCACCAAGGTCAAGGACGCAATTGACAGCAGACGTTAAGAGGACACAAAAGTCTCCTCTTGAAATCTGTACAGTGTACATGGACGGCTACTCTTGAAATCTGTACAGTGTACATGGACGGCTACTCTTGAAATCTGTACAGTGTACATGGACGGCTACTCTTGAAATCTGTACAGTGCACATGGACGGCTACTCTTGAAATCTGTACAGTGTACATGGACGGCTACTCTTGAAATCTGTACAGTGTACATGGACGGCTACTCTTGAAATCTGTACAGTGTACATGGACGGCTACTGTCTAAATTTTCTAAATATGTCATGTGTACATGAATTGCTACTGCTTAACTGTGTAAGGTTACATGAACTGCTACTGTCTATAGCTTTCATATAAAAAGAGGTTGTTGAATATATGTATATCGTTTCCTCTAGGCCCTAGGCAATGAAATGTAAGTTAACTTTTATGGCTCCATGCTTATAGTTTACAAAACAATTTATTTTTAAAGCTCGTCATTAAAAAAATCTCAAGCTTACTTTCATGCATATATATACCATCTAAAAAAAAGTTACCTTGGTTTTTAAAAAAAATATACCTTTTTACCCCCCCCCCCCATTTTATCTGTGGAATAATAATGTTCCATTGCCTTCCCGAAATAAAATGGGGCCAACGATTGTCAAATGTTTCAGCAGGACAAAAAGGACCCACATCGCTGCCGTGATCTGTTGCCGACAGGTTTATTTGACTTTGGGGTCGCAGGAACCAGCATGGGGGTCACTGACTTTGAAATCCTTGACGGATCCTTGACGGATCACTGACAAGTAATGTCAGCAACAATGGGGTATCGCTTACTGACACATGATCCCATTGAAATAGCGGAACAATAGCCTCTAACCTGCATGGAGTTGCTGAATAAATGCGTCATGACAGCTGAACTCAAACCGAGGCAGATTATGTGCACTGGATGTTGGAAAGAATTTCTCGAAGACATGAGATTTTTCTACATTTAAATAGAAAGAAAAGAAACTTTCCGTTTTCACTCTTTTTGTATGATATATATTAACGATTTCAAAGATTATATTAGTAAATGGAAAACAGGTAAACAGTGTCTGAGTTAGCCTGTCAGGACGTAACAAAACAGTTAAACAGTGTCTGAGTTAGCCTGCCAGGACGTAACAAAACAGTTAAACAGTGTCTGAGTTAGCCTGTCAGGACGTAACAAAACAGTTAAACAGTGTCTGAGTTAGCCTGTCAGGACGTAACAAAACAGTTAAACAGTGTCTGAGTTAGCCTGCCAGGACGTATAAAAAAACAGAGAACGTTTCGACAAAGACCCTTCCTCAACTAACAAACAATAAACAAATAAAACGAATAGGTCTATAAAGAAATAAAATAATAAAAACTTAGTTGCTGTGAAATCCAACGATTCAATGAAAGCAAAGAGGATGAGAGTAGTTTGAGCTTATATAGGAAAGGAGAGAGTGGGTGGGGCAAAACAATTCGGTATTCAGCGCAAACACAACATTCGTCCCATGTGGTGCAAGAGCCCCACACTCTTGGATTAGTCTATACTCCTGACTGACCCTCCTGGGAGGTGTTTGTGCAAGAGAGCATGGCCTCTGATCGCCAGGTCATCGACACCCATATGGTTGCGTCCTTTGAAGTGTCGGGAGACAAGGCACTTCTTTGTCTTTTGTAATCGCACGAAAACTCTCTGCGATACGGCAAGAGAGAAACCTCCCCGTCTCACCCATGTATTTTAAAGAGCATCGCTTACACTTACACACAATGGTGTAGACCACATTGCCCTAGTGCAAATAAAGCCATCTCTAATCTTAAATGTCTCCTAAGGGCAGACAATCTGGTCCGTCTGTGTAACAAAAGAACATGTCTTACATCGACAGTGGCCGCATGGTAAAGTTGCTTGAAGGTTGGGTGAAGCAGGGATGCGGCTACGAACCAATAGGTCTCGCAGGTTTTTGTCCCTCCTAAATACAATGAGGGGAGGGGCGGAAAATATGTTGTTAGTTTCAGGGTCCGCGAGGAGGTGGTGCGGTTTTTCAAAAAGATTTTTGCATCGCACCAGAGACCGGTGAATTTTTTCTCTGTACTGACATAATTTTTCGGTCCTTTCTTTATAATTTCTGCGGACCATAACTTTTAGAAGCACAGCTCTAAGACAGTGCTCCCCAGGCCTCGAGGCCTCGGACCTGTACTGTAACGATCCATGCATCAAATGGTACGTTTAGAAGCACTGCTCTAAGACAGTGCTCCCCAGGCCTCGAGGCCGCGGACCTGTACTGGACCGATCCGTGGATCAAATGGTACCAGCCACCAATGAAACATTAAGATATTGACATTTTACTGACAATGGTGTATTTCTCTCGGGATTGTGGTCTTTACAAGAGACAAAAACGTGTAACCTGTTTAGGCGGGAGCAGTCAAATAAAAAAAAATAATTTTTTTTTAATTTAAAAAAAACATCGCTGAAACAGCGCAGATCGGAACATACGCCTAAAATCAAATTTTGTGCATTTATGTTGATACTCTCTTGTCTTCAATCTTTTGATGTGCGGTTGTTGGGAAGCTGATATATCTAACTTTTATTTCTATTTTTTATCTGTTTCGTTTTTTGTTAACGGAAATTTCAATAATGCCTCATCAAAGACGAGTCAGTGTCGTCTGGTGGCCCAAGTGTTGAACGACGAGGTGTTACTTGTGTCCAGCACAGTTATACAATGAACCAAAATTAAGTTTGTAATGCTTAATACATATAATGCTTCAAATTTCAAATAACTGCACTGTGTTTCATAAATTATGCCTTTGACGCACTTGACTTCAATAAAAAAAATAATTAAATAATTACTCCATAAATCTGAAAGGGGTTATTCCGTTATTGAATTAAAAATGGTAATAAAAAGCCATCTTTTTAAAACCACAGCTATTTCTGAATGTGTCATTAAAATGTAACAGTTAACAATTGATCTTTTATTTTAGGAAGATTAAATATGATTGAACATTGATATAATATTTGATTAAATAACCATGTTTCATGTGAATTAGCTACTGTTCAAAATTTATATCAAATTACCTGGTGTAGATCTTCTCTCTGGTCACGCTATAATCTCATATTTAGCACCTGTTTATCTTTGCCCATTTTTTAAAATCCCCATGTTCTCTCTGACCTCAATGATGTTTTATGTTCCAGGTTACATTTCCGTCATTGTAGCGCTTACATATAACCCACGTATTTCCAAAAAATAGTGCTTATCAGACATCACTAGATAATTTTCTTGGGTAAAGGAACATGCCTTGTGAAGAGACTGAAAAAACGCATTTAACAATCAAGGAAACATAAAACTTTAAACAGACAATATCACGAGTCCTACTTGAAATATGAGACAAGTGATTCCAACACATCTACTACTTTTTTACACTCTGCATAATTTGCGGTGACCAGCTCACAAATGGAGAAATTAAACTTTTTAAAACTGCCTCATCACCTGAACGTCTTGCAACCTAAGTTAAGTGTTATAACCCTGGAGTATTCTTAAAGGAAAAAACAGCAACACGAAGGACAGAAGAACTTCTAGGAGGGGCTGATGTTTAAAAGACATAACATTTGCCTTTTTCGGCTAGCACTGTCATTAGGCTCATTGAGCAAATAGCCGAATAAATAAAAACACAATTGTTGGAGATGATTAATACATCACCGTGGTACGCACTGAAGGTTGACAAATCTGCAAACATCGACACAGAGACAATATTAGTTTTATATGAGGGACACTTTGTAAAGAAGATGTACATTAGAATTTAGTATGTGCACTATCTTTACAACAGCACGGGAGCTGAACTGTTCAAGTCACTGCATGTTTATATACAGGGCAATTAATGAACCCTGATGTGGAGAAAGTCAGCAGCCCCGAGACTGGTGCTCTTCATGGGTCTTCCTGGAAAGCCCCCCAGCCACCTTGTCCCCTCTCTCAAGGGAACATGACAGCCGAGGACCCCCCCCCCCACACACATTTCATTGATAAGGTATAAGTCACAACACTGGCTTACATCAGAGCTACCTGTGTGACATATTCATCCAGTTCAATGAACTCAAGTTGTCCTTTCAGGATAAAATTACAACTGTTTTCTCGCTGTCAGACAAAGTAGCTATATTTTAAGCCAAACTCGAGTTGTGTGGACGGGGCGGAACACAATCATTTTAGATGTTTCAAATATCAAATGAACATAAATAGTAACGCCGCCCATCAACCACCCCCAACACCCCAATCAGCGAGCCAGGGTCAAAAATTATTTAACTTTGACCGGCCCATGGCGATAGAATGTTTGGGGACCACTGCTCTTAGATACATTCAACACAATGTTAGGGATTTTAATGTTAATATTTTTGGGTCTAAGTTATTTTTAGTCTCCAATTAAAGTTTAACGAAACTATACTTACATTCGGGCGCATTTAGACAAAGGCCTATATACGTCAGTAAACAAATCTACCCATATAGCCACCTTAGATATATTTCTATTGCAACACATCAAATAACATAACAAAATGATTTCAAACTTAAAACTGCTAAGGATATCAATCAACATCTCCACCCATCCACACACCTGGGATATCAATCAACATCTCCACCCATCCACCCACCAGGGATATCAATCAACATCTCCATCCATCCCCCCACATGGGATATTAATCAACATCTCCACCCATCCACCCACCTGGGATATTAATCAACATCTCCACCCATCCACACACCTGGGATATCAATCAACATCTCCATCCACCTGGGATATCAATCAACATCTCCAACCATCAACGCCCCTGGGATATCGATTAACATCTCCACCCATCCACACACCTGGGATATCAATCAAAATCTCCACCCATCTACACACCTTGGATATCAATCAACACCTCCATCCATCAAACCCACCTGGGATATCAATCAACACCTCCATCCATCAAACCCACCTGGGATATCAAAAAAATCTCCACCCACCTGGGATATCAATCAACATCTCCACCCATCCACCCACCAGGGATATCAATCAACATCTCCACCCATCAACGCCCCTGGGATATCAATCAACATCTCCACCCATCAACGCCCCTGGGATATCAATCAACATCTCCACCCATCCACCCACCAGGGATATCAATCAACATCTCCACCCATCCACCCACCAGGGATATCAATCAACATCTCCATCCATCCACCCACCAGGGATATCAATCAACATCTCCACCCATCCACCCACCAGGGATATCAATCAACATCTCCACCCATCAACGCCCCTGGGATATCGATTAACATCTCCACCTATCCACACACCTGGGATATCAATCAACATCTCCACCCATCCACCCACCTGGGATATCAATCAACATCTCCACACACTTGGGATATTAATCAACATCTCCACCCATCAACGCCCCTGGGATATCGATTAACATCTCCACCTATCCACACACCTGGGATATTAATCAACATCTCCACCCATCCACCCACCTGGGATATCAATCAACATCTCAACCAATCCACCCATCCACCAACCGGGGATATCAATCAACATCTCCACCCATCCACCCATCCACCCACCTGGGATATCAATCAACATCTCCACCCACCTGGGATATCAATCAACATCTCCACCCATCCACCCATCCACTCACCTGGGATATCAATCAACATCTCCGCCCATCCACCCATCCACCCACCTGTGATATCAATCAACATCTCCACCCATCCACCCACCTGGGATATCAATCAACATCTCCACCCATCCACCCACCTGGGATATCAATCAACATCTCCACCCATCCACCCCTGGGATATCAATCAACACCTCCACCCATCCACCCCTGGGATATAAATCAACATCTCCACTGATCCACCCACCTGGGATATCAATCAACATCTCCACCCATCCACCCTTCCACCCACCTTGGTTATCAGAAAACTTCTCAGCCCCATCTTATGGAGATCCATACGATCCTATTACTTGAAATCAAAGGGAAAAAATCGCATCGTCGGAAGAAGAAAAAAGTAATTGACAATACCGCCGTAATGGAAAATAGAGTTTATTTACAGAAACTATTTTAGGATGAAGGGGACGCGATGGGGCTAAAACGCTCATTGCACCAGTGTCTTTCATCTCTTCAAGCCTTAGGGGTAAATGGTATGCGGATTGTGTGGGTGTGTTAAGCACTAAATTACTTGGTTCACCATGACCTTAAGGAAATGAAAAAAAAAATATATATAATGTTTGATGAGATTCGTTGAAAATGTTTGCCTTCCGAAATATAGTCACGGTGAATTAAAGTAACGGACAAAATGGGGGAGGGGGGAAGCCTGCAATCAGACTTTAAGATAAATGAATATGTTGTTAAAACAGAGTACGTATAGGCCTGACAAGACGTCACAGAACAACAAGCGTAGTCAGACGTCTACGTATCCTGTTTAAACATCATATTTATTTATAATTTAAATTAAATTAAGAAAGTCTAAAAAATAAAACTAAAAAATAATTATACCAAGATCTCAATTGTATGTTTTAAAAATGAAGTTATTTCAAAGAATGTGGCCTATATCGAATCGAAATAAATATCATTGACAACATTGGTTCCGGTCAATGAAATAAAGTCATACATTTACTTTTGATATGGTAATAATGGAGTTAAATGCTATTACGCCGGTGTAATTGAATAACAATTGAAAAGTTCTAGTGACAACTTGGTCTTGTGACAATTTCGTCTAGTGACAACTTCGTCTGATGACAACTTAGTCTGATGACAACTTGGTCTTGTGACAACTGGGTCTGATGACAACTTAGTCTGATGACACCTTGTCTGATGACAACTTGGTCTTGTGACAACTGGGTCTGATGACACCTTGGTCTTGTGACAACTGGGTCTGATGACAACTTAGTCTGATGACACCTTGTCTGATGACAACTTGGTGGTCTTTTTCTTGTGACAACTCGGTCTGATAACAACTTGGTATGATGACAACTTGGTCAGATGACAACTTGGTCTGATGACAACTTGGTCTTGTGACAACTTGGTCTGATGACAACTTGGTCTCATGACAACTTGGTCTCATGACAACTTGATCTGATGACAACTTGGTCTTGTGACAACTGAGTCTGATGACAACTTAGTCTGATGACACCTTGTCTGATGACAACTTGGTCTTGTGACAACTTGTTCTTGTGACAACTCGGTCTGATAACAACTTGGTATGATGACAACTTGGTCTGATGACAACTTGGTCAGATGACAACTTGGTCTAATGACTACTTGGTATGATGACAACTTTGTCTGATGACAACTTGTTCTGGCGTCATTGAAACTGTTAATTACTTTCGCTAGCTCTTATATTTCACAATTTCACCTGAATCAATCATAAAACAAATACGAAAAAGCTGATTTAAAGTTTGTATTATTTTGTTTGTTTGGAAGCCAAATTACCACCACCCACAAGTCCAGGCTCGGTCGTAGCTTAATATTAAGATCAGTATCAAGGGAAGTGACTGACGAACTGTGAACTGCACCTACTGACTTTAATATTCGTCAATCTGGGTTAAAGAGAGTCACTGTAGCCGTAACTAACCTTAATGGCCGCCCTCACAAAATTAATGTAGCGAAGAATTATTGAAAACCCTTTAATCTAAAATGTCGGGGGTGGAACGCGTGGACCTGCCCAACTGCTTAATGACATCATAAATGTGAACAAACCGGCGTGAGACACAATACGTGTTCTTGTCACAAAGGTGACAGCACGCGGAAATGCATACCCACGTGATGTTTTAACATAGTTTTCTAATCAATACTTTATGATTTGTTGCAACGTTTGAACGGCACAGTCATTCGTCTGAGCATCTTGTAAAATGCACGAACAAAGACAACGAAATAACTAGCCTTACCTTTACAATTTCGCCCCGCTTAATTAAGTTACTCTCGAAGCCATTCCTTTGGGGGAGGTAAATATCTCATTTTAGACCTATTAAATTGAAAGCTGAATATTTGTGATAATAGACAGATTTATTATACATTAGTTGAACGGTTCACAGGAAAGATACGACCCTAATTTTATATTCGCCCTCTGCCTTTTCTGCGACCTTGTGAGAAGCGTCTTAAAATGTAAGTGGCCCGGGGCTCCACACATCGCCTGCCAATGGCGACTCCCTGAGAAGCCCCGGGGAACCTGACAAGATTCTCCGGTATCACCGACAGCGAATGTTCAAGACAAGAGGACGTCGCAGTGAGGCGATGAGTGGAATACGATCTCCGCAGCTGGGTCTATAAGTTAATCTCTCCAAACTTCAGCAAGAGTGACTGCCATAGATCCTCGACACTCTTGACTGCTGGCAGAGGTTCTCAAAATAATATATCTTTTTTTTTTGTACATGGGAGAAAAACAATTTACGTTCATTCTATTTTTTAAATAAATAAATTGATTGACGATGCCAATGGTTAACAAACTTTTTGAAATTTTTTAAACAACGACTGTTTATGTTGTTGACCTGTTGGCGGACGACATATTCATAGTTGACTTGAAATGTTTGCATCAAGTTTTCTTCCACTTACTGTCCTTTAATCAGCATGTACTGCTGTCTATCCTGCCGTCGATGGTGATGTCGATGCTGATGTCGATGGTGATGTCGATGGTGATGTCGATGGTGATGTCGATGGTGATGTCGATGCTTTTGTCGATTCTGGTGTCGATGGTGATGTCGATGGTGATGTCGATGCTGATGTCGATTCTGGTGTCGATGGTGATGTCGATGGTGATGTCGATGGTGATGTCGATGGTGATGTCGATGCTGCTATCGATACTGTTGTCGATGCTGCTTGCACGATCATCCGCTGAGTTCGGCTATTCACTTTTTGGTAACGTGTCCACTGCAATATCCGCCACGGGTTGTCTTTGGATTCGCTCATCATCCTGTCAATGGCCACGAGGAAATAGGACGATTTACTACATTCCTGAGGCTTCAACATAAATGTCATTTGATTATCTTACTTTATGAATGAACCAACCCAAAAGGCATTGTGTTGTCTACTTTTATCTTTCGATTGTCTAGTTTTGTAAATCTACCTAAAAGTTATAGAGCATGAATATCTGAGTAATTTGAATTAACTAGCTAGCGTTATGAATCATCCAAAATAGTTTTACAGTCTTTCTGGTATCCCTATTGATATTGTTACATCCCGGATGTAATTTCCGGGAATCAAAAGAACTTTTCACTGTAGGTAAATTTATTCTAGATACAAGAAGAAAAATATTTGCTCGACTTTAAAAAAAAAATTGTGTGTGCTGTTTTTGTAGCAGCCGCGGAACCCCTGCAATGTGAAGATAGAAAACTTTGAGAACCTCTGAGGTAAAGGAATTTTTTCTTTTTTACACGTACTCCTTTATTCTTTAAAAAAAATGTTGAACCCTCAGCTGTGTGCTTTTGCCCCAGAAAATGTAGATTTTGCTTAGATAAAGAAACTGATGGCAACAGACGAATGAAGTGGCAGGATATTGTTAAGTGGGGTTGAGAGGGATGAAGGGATAGTACTTAAGAAAAGGGATGAAGAGGCAGGTGGGTGTAGATTTTAACACTGATAATTTTTGTTGACGTATTCAAATGCCAAAATGAAGTCTCCTATTAACAATAGGGTACATAAGCGACCATCACCTTCATTCAACACCAACAATAAAGCATATACAAGAACTGATCAACATTGAGTTCATAGAGCCCGTTGTCGTCTTTAAACCTAATATAGCAATGATAAAAGGAAAAAAAAATAAGTTCTACATTATTGACCTACTGTTAAGTGGCTTGAATTCAATTAATTGTTAATTTAAAAACCGAGGTGATTGACATGTGCCAATACTTTCAAAATAATCGCAGCAGGGTATTGAACGCTATTTTAGCCTGCAGAACTTTTGCTTGTTATTTAAACAAATATCAATCCAAACAAACGCATCGATTACAAGTTTCTAAAATACCGATTCCAACCAGTCGTCTGCCATCAAACGGCCCAATGTTGCTCTGTGATATGTTCGTTAGGGCGTTATAATCTGTCCACTAGGGCACTATAATCTGTCCGCTAGGGCGCTATAATCTGTCCACTAGGGCGCTATAATATGTCCACTAGGGCTCTATAATGTCTTTTTCGTGCCCTCATCAGATCCCTTAAAAGGCATGTGTCACGCCATGTAAACTCTCATGAATTTAAAAATAAAAAAAATCAAGTTAACAAGAAAAACTATCAAATACATTAAAACCAATTGATATATATACAAGTTATCGATGTTTAAAAAATCGGCATATCCTCAGACAACAAAGACTTTGCTGCAATACTCAACAAAAATAAAATTAAGAGATAAAATTAGTACCTCCTTAAAATTGTAAAATGTATGTTTCAAAATTGTTTATAACTGAAATATTTTATATTCATGTTAAAAAATTAGTTGCTAAGAAATAATATTTTAAAATCAGTTCTCGAAATATTATTTCATAACATGAATTTTTAGCATTTCTAACTTATATTTTAAATTCATCATACGAAAATGATAATTTGACATTTGTGTCAATCCGCTGAAATTTTTATAGTAATGGAATAACTTGATTCTATCATCAACAATGGAATGAGCCAAGACTTTCCTCTCCCAGACTGTCTTGGTCTGTTGTTTGGTACATGTATCCACTGCGCCTTGTATCCTAAATTTGTTGATTCTTTTACTTTTTGTCTCGTTCAAACTTCAGTATTGATTTTAACTACTCTTATTAACTTCCCAGAAAAACAATAAGTCTTGAAAAGTCAACAGATCGATTTATTGCTCCGAAAGTAAGTGCTATAAAATCTACTTATCTCGAGCCTGTGAACTAAACCACACCAATGTAAGTATTTTTCAGAGCTTACATATGAGTCATTACTTTAACCAAAAAAAAAAATCTTAATATTCAGAATATGAAAAATATTATTTATAAAACATTTTACTTTAAAAAGTTTTAATTTTAAAACATTAAATTTCTTTCCTTGTAAGTGGAGTATAGCATGTACTTAGATAAAAGATCCTGGCACACTGTTCAACGGACCGTGTAAGATCGAAGAGGTTAATATCCTGCGATATATAACTGTTGAGAGGTGTTTTTGAATGATTGATTTCGGTATCGCTTGGTAAGTCATGATTGATTGCAGTATTGCTTGGAAAGTCATGATTTACCGTCACTCCATCGATAATGTGCGCCCATTTTCGTTGACATATCTAAGCAAAACATCACCATTAACACGACCGCACACTTATGCGTTATGGTAGAGTTACTCGTAGCAATAGTGGTGTATTTAGACTATCACAATAAGAGTGATGTATTTAGACTATCACAATAAGAGTGATGTATTTAGACTATCACAATAAGAGTGGTGTATTTAGACTATCACAATAAGAGTGATGTATTTAGACTATCACAATAAGAGTGGTGTATTTAGACTATCACAATACGAGTGATGTATTTAGACTATCACAATAAGAGTGATGTTATTAGACTATCACAATACGAGTGATGTATTTAGACTATCACAATAAGAGTGATGTATTTAGACTATCACAATAAGAGTGATGTATTTAGACTATCACAATACGAGTGATGTATTTAGACTATCACAATAAGAGTGGTGTATTTAGACTATCACAATACGAGTGATGTATTTAGACTATCACAATAAGAGTGATGTATTTAGACTATCACAATACGAATGATGTATTTAGACTATCACAATAACAGTGATGTATTTAGACTATCACAATAAGATTGGTGTAATGCTACACAATAAGCAGCCAAATGCAAAAATCAAAGAAATTAGCAAGTAAAAGGGTCACTCCGTGCAATGCCCTTTGGCCATTGTAATGCCGGTTCGCTGTACCGTGCCCTGCCCCTGCTGCATGCCGTGTCCCACAGTTCCACCACTCAACTCTAAGCCTACAATCATATCAATAATTTACCCATTATCGAGTTGAACAGCACAACGATTTCCTACTGTGATAAAATACAAACTGTGTTTTCAACGGTTTCGTACAGGCTGCCGATAAAAAGGACCCGCCTGAGGACTCTTATTTGGTCTCGTGTTTCCCCCGCAGCGAGATTTGTGTCCAGATGTTTAGATTTAAGAGCTTCTGGGGTCGAGGCTATGTTTACTATTATGTGTAGACGGTGCCCCCCTTGTGACATTTCGGCTTTGAGATTGGAGATTGGCTCCATAGAAATCTTGATTTAATCATATTTTTAGCTCCAAACGTCTCGGGGCTTAGGGTGTGACAATATTTTTTCAGACCGAAATGATGGGACTTTTAAGTAAACTAGTTCTTTCTCAGAAATAACCTTAACACCTAGCAAGCTGCCTTAAGTAGGTGACGCATAAATAAATGAAATGCTCCATTAAGGTAAAAATCTAATGAGCGCTCAAACGTCTAGTCGGATACACGTTTGAAAGTTATTCTTACATCCGGACCAAGACGAAGGGCATCTTGTAGTAAATTATTCATTTTATTTAAATAGAAGAAGAAAAGCCTTTGAATAAGGGAAGCGGGGAAAATTACCGTAAAATGCGTTTCAAAACTCTGACATTGAGAGAGAGAGAGAGAGAGAGAGAGAGAGAGAGAAAGAGAGAGAGAGAGAGAGAGAGAGAGAGAGAGAGAGAGAGAGAGAGGTCTGAGCATGAAATATTTTATAAATGAAATTTTGAAAAACTAAACTAAATCAGGCAATTTTCTAAAAAACAAATTCAGTTCGCAATCCATGGCTGCTCTGTGGCCTTGGAAAACTTTAAATTCTTTTCAAAAATATACCAAGATTCCAGCGTTAAAAGTCAATGTTCTAATTTTTTTGTGTTTATGTGAGTGATCTAATGCCACAAATTGCAGCTCAGTAAGCAGTGGCGTAGCAAGGGCGGTAAGGGGGGTCTAATGTCCCAGGCGGCACTTGGCTAGGGGCGGCAAATTCTTAGTAGTTGATAGGTTCTAATAAGGACAATTTGATTTAAAAAAGTGGAGTCTTATGTCGAAATTTAAAGAAAAGCCCAATAAGAAATTTAAAAAAGAAATAAAGGAAATTTTCTGCTTTAAGGCCTGCCTGATATAAAAAAAAATCTTCTCTAAATATTTTTTTTTTAAAGAAAGAAAGTTCAAAGAAAAAAAATGAAGTTAAAAAAGTGAAAAATATTAATGGAAAAAGATGTTTTAATTTGATGACAGTTTTATTTCATTTATTTGTAGACTACGGAAATGTAATGTACAACAATATTTTAATTCAATATTTAATTTTTTTCCTTTTATCTTGACGAATACACATGATTTAGGTAACTTCAAAGAAATGTGTCTGAAATAAATCATAACATTCTTTGACCGTTTCTATGTATTTCCTTTGAACTATATTTATGACTTATTCCGATCAACCTAACGATCCAAAATGATTATTTATTAGCAGTCGGAGAATTCGTCTTTTCTTCTGTATAAAAATGATATAGCGACATTTTAAAATTGTGTACCCAGGCTGGAAATAGAGGGGGGGGGGGAACAAATCTTTATCCTAAAATGTTAACCATATTCACAGTGTATTTTTGCCATGGGAATATTATAACAATACCCTACAAAGTTAAATTTTCTTAGCGTATAGCCACGGGAACATTATTACATTACCCTACAAAGTTAAATATTCTTAGTCTATAGCCACGCAGTGGCGTAGCGAGGGGGCAGGGGGTGGTGAATGCCCCCGGGCGCCACGTTAGGGGGCGCCAAAATGAGTATTAAAACTCATTATTTAATTTCATTTTAATGTAAACTAATGTATCCCAAATACGTTTGTAAGATTGAATATTGGAGCTCCGAACATATCTTTATTACAAAAAAGTTGTTAAACATGATTTAGGCGCCCCCATTGAGCGTTAAGGGGCGCCATTCTACTCATAAATAAATGACACATCCTAATGTAGGATTGCTGATGTGTTTTTTTTTTAATTTAAAAAACTGTGAGTTGATGGTAGTGAGCAGTAAGAGACCAATACGATTCTTTTAATAGAGCTACCAGAGACGACACTAAAAGCAACCAAAATTACCAAGACAAGAAAAAGGAGTGGCTTAAAGCAGTGGTTCTCACCCTGTGGTCCACGGACCACTAGTGGTCCGCGAAGATTTGCCAGGTGGTCCGTGAGAAAAGCATGAAATTTACGCACTGTAAGATTAATCGAGAAAGACTAGCAAGTAAAAGAATTAACGCAGACTTAAATATATTTCTGATCTGGCCATAATGGTTTTTAATTTTATCAAGCTCGTCAATTAAATTCTCGTCTCTTTGATTTCTTATGCTCGAATATGAATCTTGAACGTTAACAGTTACTAATGTATACTGAGGTTCGCTGGTTATCTGACTGTTTTAATTACGCGATGACGTAAGAGATTTTCATGTAGAAATAACTCAAAGCTTGTTGATCGTTTGAACCATGGCTAATGGGTTGGTGTTCTGGCTTACTTGGCTGAAATTTTTGAAAAGCTCAATAAACTTAATTCCACTCGGCAAGGAAAGCAGATACATTATATGACTCTCAGTGACAAAATGTCTGCTTTTACGAAAAATCTTGATCTTTGAAAAAAAAAGATTATTTCAAGGTAACTTTGAGATGTTTGATAAATTGTACGAAATCACCGAAAAACCAGAAAATGCAGAAATAATTTTTAGTAGTGGCCCGTAGCTAAG